>JASDQU010241381.1:25843-73587 GCA_032191745.1 Picea mariana
TATGGAAGCTAAATTCAAAATATCACCATTACAAAAAAATAACAAGGCTTATTCATGACAAAAGGAGGGAAAATGTAGATATGGTAGAGATAAGTGGTCTCCTAGACTTAAATGCGGCAATAAAAAATCATATAGATATGAATTTGAAAGAGAATCAGACTACTCTAGTAGCAACTCCATTGAAGAAGTAAAAAGGAAAGTAAGTAGTCTTAGATGTGGTAAGAAGTGGGATCTAGGTCATAGATGTGCATCCCATCATTTATATCATTGCAAAATTATATATGGAAAGGAAGTAGAGGTTTCCACTAAATAAGACATGTTAGACTTTGACAAGGAATAAAATTCACCAAAGGTGTCATTAGCCTCAATCACATGCATTAGGTAGACTCATAAGGAAAAAGAATCAATCTTGCAAAAAAACTAAACCTTTTTGCATACCCTATGGAGGATCTCATTGTTAAGGTTATTGATGGTCAACAAGTTAAAGGAATATGAAGGTGCCATAAATTTTATGTATAAACACAAATCTTGGAACTACAAACTAGATGTTATGCTCTTCCACTCAGTGGGATGACATAGTATTAGTAGTAGAATGGTTGATGCAACTGGGAACCTATGCCACAAAACTCCAATAACAATTTATGGAATTCAAATAGAAAGGGAAGAACTACAAATTATATGTGTCAAGAATCCTACATCTTTCACTAAAAGAACTCACAAATATCACACTTTTGCTACAAAACAAACCTTACAAATATTCAACAACAATATGGAATCAAGATAACTCTCCATGATGAAAGGAGAAATCATCTAGGATTGCTTTGGGGACAAAGCATTTCTAAAGGGGAAGGCAATGCTATGTATATTCAATAAACATAATTCATAAAATATACTTAAACTATGGAACTTAGGACATTAATATAATTATTAAAAGGTGCATCACATAAAGACACAATGTTATGTGAAATTTCGTCATGAGGCCTATAAAATGCCAAGACCACTTATCATTGTAATCATCTTATCATTATTCATCGTTTTATGTGTATTTTTATCATTTCTCATATAAATTGTGTAAATCAGAAAAAGTGAGATTTTACACTCCATCATGTTTGAAGGTACTCTTCTTTTGGCTACTGCCACTTAATTTCATCCCCAAACTTGTTTATCATTTACCTTGTGTGCCTTGGTGAAGTATGTCCCACCACCTTTGACAATGTAGTATTTTTTTCTCTTATGTAAAAGGGTGTATCCATATCCCATAGATAGGCAATTTCAAACATTGCATGCATTAAGTGTTGCCACATCACTTTCCACTTCATCAACAATATTATAATTTATGGCAAATTTTACCTCATGTGATCCTCATCAGATAATTCTTCTCCATCTAACGTCGTAAACATGCACATGGATGGTCATATGTTTCCAATCCAACTTCATAAAAAAGATACATAAATTAGATTGCATTGCTAACCATTATAGAAAAAAGCATAAACATTATTATTCTTAACTTAATTTTTGATCTAGACTAATTCATTCCTATCTCCACTTGCCCTTGGATTTTTCAATAAACATAGACAAGTATATCATCCACATTAGAGTTGTCCTCTATCTTTGTACCTTCTATCTTGGTAGTTGTTATTGCTCCCTTATTGGACTTGTACCATTTTAGACATAATTTTGGATGAAGCTTCATGTGCTTCTCATCCATATGTCCATCTATGATGCAATATTTCTTGGGATATTTCCTCTTATGGATTGTGGTTGGGACTTTCTTTCCTTTGTTTTTTGGTGACTCTTTTTTATTGTTTTGTTATTCCCTTTTATGCCCAACTCAATATAAAGAGATTTCTCACTTTTTTATCTATGTTTCTCACATTCAAAAGTTGCAACTAATTTTAGATGTGACCATATAGACCTCCAAGGTACATCACTACTATGTTAGGTTCCTATAGTGAGATACCGAATGACTTTGTTTTGGAACTTGGATGTGTAATGTTGAACACTTGTACTTGATCTTTTTGGTAATATTGCTTACTCATGAGATGATCATCTTCATAGCTAATGGGATATAATTGTGATTTGATAAATTCTTTGTAGTGTTCTCATTTAGTTACCATTGACTTCTTTCCCAACCACAAAGAATCTATGTAACTCTCCCACCAAATAAAAGCATGTTTAGGCATAATTAAAGGGCCAAAATAAATATTTATAGGCTTCTTACCTTTAGTATCCTCACATATAACATCTTTCGCTTCACACTTAGATTCTAGTGTACATTCTTCTTCCTTCTTGTACTCCAATCCCATATGTTGTGATACCATCTCATTTAGTGTTTCTATGTTCTAATCCAACCAAGTGATTATGGATTCTAAGTCTTCCAAGCCTTATTTTTCATGTAAAGACTATCATCTTTGGCTCACTAATCCTCTCTATTATTGGTAGCAATGGCTCACTTCTTTCCTTATACTCACTACAAGTGTTTACCATAGTGATTCAAGGAACAACCTATTGTGATACTAATATGTTCTATAAATTATTGAAGTTATGCCACTAAATAGTACATCAAAATATATCTTAGTGGAAAGATGATTAATATACGGTTGTTTTTCAATGAGTGCTTGAATCAACACTCAACCACTCTGTTTTTTTTGTTGTGTATTAAGTTCATAAATAAAAGAGACACGCATGGAAAACCATTTAACTTGTAAAAAAATAAATAGCACATGGAAAACTATTTAGCTTAACAAATAAATAGCATTCCTAAGTTACCTTGGAGAATATTTCAATCAAGGAAAATTTTCAAACAAAATACTATTTTCTATCACAGGCATAGGAAGATTACAAATATTTGAACACGTGAACCAAAATATTATATGTGAAAGTTTTCTTATTGTGTTTTCTCTCTCCCATCTGTATAAGCACACAATGGTGAAGAATTGTTCTCTTTCACTGCCTTCCAAGACTTGCCTGCAAAAAACCTAACCTATTTTGTCTCTCCATTCTTTTATAGAATTATTGGGAGATGTAATCAAATATGATCAAAGATGTAAACACATTAAGTGTTTTAGTCATTATTATTTAAGACCCACTTAATCAACATCGGCTAAATCAAACCATTAAGTGCCTTATTAGTCCCTGTTGAAGACGTAGAGGGACTATAGCGATCAATAATTCGTTGACTTCATATTAGTTTGTCCTTTGACTAAAAATATTTGCATAATCTTTATTGTTGGAACTAGCGAACTAAAAACATTGATTTGTATATAATAAAAAATACCATATATGTCATGATCTGATTGGATAACGGATTGGAGGTCTTATTGATAGCTTCGCTAATCCCAATGTTTTATATGTTAGCATATCCAAAGTTTTTGATCATATACGGTCTTTCTGAATTTTTACTATTTTTTTGAAATGTTTGGATATCCAAAGTTTTGAGCATAGAGAGTCAGTTTTTTATTAAAGTTGACTTCATATTAGTTTGTCCTTTGAATACTTTTTTTTTTTGCATAGCCTCTATTGTTTGAACTATTATTACTATTTTTTTATTGTTATAAAATAATATAATAATTGTTTTTGCGTATGTAACAGACATGCCACACTGCATTCTTTCTTAAATATTTACACAGCGGTCCTAACAGACTTAAATGCTTACCTAACAGGCCTCATAGCCTTAACTATTTACTTAATAGGCCTGTTACAATATATTTTCGTTGGATTTTTTTTATGCAATGTTCTCTGCACTGAATGTGGGAAATATTGTTCTTCAACGGCATTATTGGTTCACCAGTTGATGCTTGCTCCTTGCTTGTTCACTTATTTCTTGTTTGCTTATTGTTGTTGTTCTTCTTTTCATGTTGGTCTTGTTGCAGTTTGCATGCTTGGGATTCTGCAACCACGATTGGAACTGGCCTTCTATCATTCCCCATTGATGGGTGGGTTTCAGTGCCGTGTTTAGCTTCCTATTCGTTGTTTGATGTTTTCTATTTGCAATTTGCAAGTGAGAAATTTCAATACTGGAGATTCCTGTGTCGAAATCCTCTTGCAGAACATCTTTGTATGTGAGGAGAAAATACGATTTTCTTTTCTTATACATCATTGTGGCTGCGAAAGATGTGGGTTCTGTGTTGAACATTGGTGATCAGGAATGAGATAAAGACAACATTACAATCAGGCTTCTCTGGTCATAGTAATCACATACAAAGATGGTCTACAAGAGGATTTTGAGAGCTCCCAGTATTGAAAAATACCAACCGTGAAAACTACAACTTTCTTAATTTTTTAAACAGTGGGAGGCCTTTGGACGGTCCTAACATCCTCAAATGCTTACCTGACAGGCCTCACAACCTGAAATGTTTTCTTAATAGTTGTGTTACGATACATTTTCCTCTAAATTTTTTCATACAATCTTGTGTGCAGTGAATTTGGCCAATATTGTTCTTCATTGGCATTCCTAGTTGTTTGGTTGGTGCTTGCTCCTTGGTTCGCTGGATGTTGCTTATTTTTGTTTGATTCAAATTTGCAGATTTGAGGTCTTACAACTGCAGTTGGGCCTTTTGGTGCTTGTTCATTGGTTTGTTGTTTGTTGCTTTCTCTTGTTTTCTTCAACTTTGCAAGGTTGGGGTCATGCATCTGTAGTTGGACCTGTTGTTTCATTTTGTAGGCCAGGGGCTGTGCTTCTGTCCTTATCCATTCACCGGTGGGTCTCAGTGTTGTGGTTGCATTCCTGCATTGCTTAATAGGCCTGTTGCAAGGTTTACGTTCGTATTCGTTCTTTGTTGTTTTCTATTTCCAGTTTGCAAGTGAAAAATTTTAATACTGGAGATGCCTGAGTCAAAATCCTCTTCTAGAACATGTTTGTATGCGAAGAGAAAATTTGATTCCCTTTTTTATAGGTCACTGGGTGTTATGGAGGTGTTCCAAATGTAGATGCAAAATGCCAACCGTGAAAACTGCAACTTCCTTAAATGTTTACATAGTGGGAGGCCTTTGCACAATCCTCACAGTATTACATGTTTACCTGCCAGGCCCCACAGTCTGAAATGTTTTCTTAACAGGAGTGTTACAATATATTCCTCTGATTTTTTATACAATCTTGTCTGCAGTAAATTTGGACAATATTGTTCTTCACCGACATTCCTGTTTGACTAGTTGATGCTTGCTCGTTGGTTTGCTGGATGTTGCTTATTGTTGTTTGATTCAACTTTTCAGGGTTGAGGTCTTACAGCTGCAGTTAAGCCTCTTCATACTTGTTCACTAGTTTCCTCACAAACACATCTCCACTTGAAAAATGCAAATTGGAACATGGTTTTTTAGTTGGGCCACCAAAAAAATAATATTAAGATAAAATAATATGCAAAATTTTGTAGTAGATATAAACAACATCTCTTTTGGCTTGAACTAGAGTTTGTCGATCTCCAACTATATTTCATAGCTAAGAATGTTTTTCCCATATTTAATTTATATGGCTTCATAGTTATGATAGTAAGGGTTGTTGTGTGAGGGATAAAGTTCTTGTCTCCCTTTCTTTTTCCTCTTCTAAACTTACCTGTTTTTCCCTTTTGTTCTTCCCCTCTATTATGTGTTTATGGTTCTATACTTAGTCATGTTTATGTGATTGTGGGTTCCTGGGCTGGCGAACTGACAAATCCTCATATCCATCTATATCTTCACATCACGAGTCTGGCCGGCCGTCGTTCGTTTTCATACTTAGCCAATTTTATGAACGCGGGTTCATGGATAGGCACTATCGAACTCTGGTGCCCTGTGTTCTGGGTATACATCTTGCACCCAAAAATTTGGTGATCTACAATTCGACCCTAGACTCCTCAAACTTGCAAGCCTGACTCTACCTACGATGAATCCTTCTGACCAACCCGTCTTTCCATACTTAGTCGAGTCTTCAAGGTTTCACGGGTTCACAGATTCCCGGGTTCACAAAAGTTTAAAAGCATTTTTCGCTCCCATCCATCCCCTCCACCTTCTTCCCTTCCCAATGCACATTAATTGTGCTTTTACTAGTGACAACTCACAAGACAGGTTCGAAAATATTGGCATTAATCAGCAGAAAGCTCGAGGACATCTTCTATTAAAACGCATTAACGGGCGAATATTATGGGATCTGATGATTTTTTTGCGTCCATCTTGAATTGGTAAAAATTGTTGGTTATTTTAGTTTTTTTAAGGCATCGTCATAGTAATAGCGCAATATTGTACTACTGCACTGTCATCTACAAACGTGCCATCCAAAAAGGTCTTGACGTCATGTCCCTCTTTAATACTATGCATATATTACATGTCATATTTGAGAATATGCTTGCATATGGAAATGTTAACTCATGTTATTAGTGACTATTCAACACACATATTCGAAAATATTGGCATTAATAAGCGAAAGTATCGAGGAAATATTCCATTAAAATGAATTAAACCAAGATTTACGGAAGATTATACTATCATCCTCCAACGTTCATTTTAAATACTTATTCCCATTTCTCTCTATCATCGAGGACTTGGGATTTAAGGTTCCTTCGTTGTAATGTTCCTGCTCATCGACATGTGAGACAACTTAGAGATTCCATTTAGGTCCAATTGAAAGACGAGGGAATGGTTTTATGTGATGTCAGCGTTGAGGGAAAAGAACTCTGTTAGCCAACAGAAACTCATACCTAAAAAAAATTCAAGTATATTATGATTGGTATTCTCCCTATATTTGATGCTTTGGTTGGTTGAAAGGCCTGCCTAAAGATCTATATGTTGAACTTCTTTTTTTTGTTACTGGAAATTGGAAGGGAATTTCAGGTCACCTGTAAAATGCTCCTTTGTTGAAGTATATAGCTTCTTCCAACAACACAGATTTGGAAAATGTATCAAATTTTGCAGACCACACAAGAATTTATCTTTCGTCAGAGGAGTCACACATATCGTGGCTTTCAAAATGGTCTGGAATATTCAGAAATGACGCCAAATATTACTCCATTCGTGAATATACTCAGAAGGAAATTTTAAATTTGGATCGTCATGAATGTGAGAAACCGTATGGGTGGTTGAATCAACATCCTAAAATTACAAAAGTTTCTATTTCAAAGTTTGTTGAGCGACTTCTGGCTGTGGTAACAGACTTGACAGAAAGTTAGATTCTTTATCAAAGTTTGTTCACCATCCTCTGGATGTAGTAATATAATCCACATACAATCAACTTTCTATCACTACTGCACAATTTTTTCACTATTCCTATGCATATGATTGCATCTGGGTCGAAGAGCTTGCCGCTCTTTGCAACAATATTCTCCCTGTACTTTAAGGTGGGTATATAACTAGGGAACGAGGCTCTCAAAAGTTTTTGATGCCCACATCAATATGTAACTGGGAAAATTTAATGGGAAGGAATTTTGGATTATGGACTTTGCAACACTTTCTAAATATTACTTTATACTACCACCTTCTGCAAGAAGTTTGACGTGTTCAGGTAATGATTTGGTTTTTGAAAATCACCTTTTACTACCACCTTCATGTAATAATTTTGTTTCATTCTTTAGAAGTGATCTTGATGTAGTAGGATATTCCAGAGTTGTTTCCACCCAATATCAATCTTCCTATTGTTTGCCTTGCTTTGAATAAGGAGAATACATTTCTTCTATTGTAGTGGATCCAATATTTGAAAAAAAAAAGGGAATTGCTCGATGCTTCAAGTATTTCTTTTATTGCTATCTTATTTCCTTGTCCTGGTGGTGGATCCTCCTATCCCAACTAGCATGATGGAAATAAACTAGCTCTAGGGAATTTGAGTTGAGTATATATTAATTTCGGTTAACTTAAAAAGGTTTATGTGTGCAACCTAATGTTAGATATAGAAAATAAAATTTCTTATTTCTTAAAATATAAAACAATGTGTTTTTTTAACACATGACTGTTCGAAAAATTTCAGGCATTGTTTGGGATTCACGTCCTTCAAGGATGTTAATTAATCACACAATTAATATTGCTTGTGCCAATGCAATGGAGTTACCGTCCACTATGGAAATCACATTAACACTGCAATGTAAGATAATAGATGTCTGACATATACCTAATGTCAAGGTCATTATCGCACAAGACACCCAACCTACAAAGATTTCTGGACTCACAACAGCATTGCAATTGTAGTGACAAAGCAACACTAAATTTGATGTTCTTAGAAGGTCTGAGAATCCTGCAGTCTAAGTTCTTTGACAATGAAAACCCTGCTTGTTCACCACATTACCGCATTGTAGTCAATGACATTGTTCCCATTGCCATTGCCAGTGTCAATGTCCAAAGTTGAAGCTATCTCGAGCCTGGAGTCACTGCCGATGTGGATGCCTGAAGCTAAAACTACCTAGAGCCTGGGTTCATGACTTGTTACACTTGACATTAGTATTAGTAGTGATCGAGATTTGATTTTATGTCGAGTCTGTTTCTACATCCAAAGGTCGTTAAATAATCTTTGACATAGAAGTTAGTTGTTTTTCAAATTTGTTACAACTTTGTCATAAAAGATTCTGTAATTTTAGAATGTTGATTCAAACACGCATACAGTTTCTCACCTTTGTGAGGATACAAATTTATAATTTCCTTCTGAGTATATTCAGGCATGGGGTAATATTTGGCGTTACTTCTGAATATTTCAGACCATTTTGTGAGCCGCAATGTCTGCCACCCCTATGAAGAAAGATATATTCTGATGCGATTTGCAGCATTTTATACACTTACCAGATCTGTGTTGTTGGAAGAAGATATATACTTCAACATAGGAGAATTTTGCAGGTGACTTGGACGTCCCTTCCAATTTACACCAATAAAAAAAAAAAAATTCAATATACAAATCTTCAGGCAGGCCTTTCAACCAAACAGATGATTGAATACACAGAGAATAGAAGTCACAACATACTTGAATTTTTTTTGTCTCAACTTTTGTTGGCTAACATGATTTTTTCCCCCAAAGATGACGTCACATAAAACCACTCCCTCATCTTTGAATTGGGCCTGAATCACATCTCTAAGTTGTCTCAGATGTTGATGACCAGGAACATTACAAGGAAGGCACCTTAAACCCTAAGTTTTCAATGATAGAGGTAAATTAACACTTAGAAAAGTATGGAATGTTGAATAAACAACTAATGCAGGCATGCCATATCTAGAAGAGACAAGTTATTCAAGAAGCTGGGATAGATCTAGCTGGAAGCACCAATAGAGTCCAAGACCCGAAATTGATATTCAACTCGTTGTTTTTTACCAAGCAAGCATTTGATGATCAAGTTGAAATCTATAAAAGACTATCTTCAGGCTTGATTATTGTACATATTTTCTTTTTTTGTCCGCGGCAGCCCCAATCACAGTCATTATGGAAAATGCATTTAAATTTCATAGAATATCTGCTGAACTATTTCAAGACAACTATTTTTGGAAATAATCTCAGTTGTGTTTTGTAACCCAGTTTATCCGAATATAGAATATTTGAGGTTTTTGTATGGTGTTTTTCAATGTATGATATTATTTTTTATTTTATTTTGTACTCCTTTTTTTTGTTTGTGGTTAAACATGCATGAGAAGCTTTTCTTTCTGCTGCCCATCACTTCGATTTAAATAAAAACTACTCTATTCACTCCTTACATTTTACATGGAAGAATAATTTGTGATAGGCCATACTTATGTGGTGCCCACCCTATACTTAAGAAAGAAATGGGAGGACCCGTCCTACTTTCATTCTTCGGGGTCTCGTAAATAGAATGAATTAATGACCCTATTTCAACAAGGCAACTCAGGTGTTGACGTCATGTTCCTGTTCACTATTATGCATATATTACAACTTCTTCTATTTGATAATATCTGTGCATATAAAAAATGTTACGTCATATATATATATATATTTTATTTTTTTTTTCTTTCTATTGCTTATGGGTTTCAACGAAATTTGCACACCGAAAAACACCCTACAAATTGGAAGATGCTTTACATTTGGACCATAAATAATCTATTAATATATATTAATATGAATACTATTGGAATAAATAGAAACAAATTCTCTTGAAATTTTCCTTGTTTTCTTCCCCTCTATTATCCCTTTGTGGTTCTATATTTAGTTACATTTCTATGATCATGGATTCCCGGGTTCGTGGATTGGAAGATGCTCATCTTTATTTATATCTTCACACCATGAGCTTGACTGACCACGGTCCCTTTCAATACTTAGCCAATTATCTGACCACTGGGTCCCGGGTTTGTGGTATCGAACACTTATGCCCCCTGTTCTGTCATATACATCTTGCACCCAAAAACTTTTGTGATCTGCAATTCATGCTTTTACTAGTGAAAACTCACCAGGGGTTCGAAAAGATTGACATTAATAAACAAACAGTAGATGTTGTTCTGTGAGATACTTAGCCATTTTCCCCTTTTCTTCTTCCCGTCTATTATCCCTTTCTAGTTATATACTTAGTCGCCTTTGCATGATCTCAGGTTGGCGGGCTGACAGATCTTCATATCCATCTGTATCCTCACATGACGAGTCTGACCGACTATCATTCCTTTCCATACTTAGCCAATTTTATGGCCGCGGTTGTCGGGGCTAGCACTTTCGAACTCTGCTGCTACTTGTTCCGTGATATACATATTGCACTCAAAACTTACATGATCTACAATTCCACCACAAAATCCTCGAACTCGCAAGCTTCACTCTACCAGGGTTCACAAAAGTTCAAATCATATGTCACTGCCTTCCATACCCACTACCTTCGTGCCCTTACCAATGCACATTAATTATGGTTTTACTAGTGACAACTGAATACATTGGTACGAAACAATTGGCATTAAAAAGAAAAAATCCTCGAAGAAATATCCCATTAACACGCATTAAAATGACATTTACAGTACTCGGAACGACTATCGTTCCTTTCTATACTCAGCCAAATTTTTCCACTTGTTCCATGATATACATCTTGCACCCAAAAAATTCCATGATCTACAATTCCACCCCGAGCACTTCCAATTTGCAAGCTTCACTTTACACGGGTTCATAAAAATTTTCAAACCATTTATGGATCCCTTCCATCCCCGCCACAATCGCACCCTTCCCAATGCACATTAATTATTTCGACCTCTAAATTAACTTCCATTGTTCTGTGACCTACAAACAACACCTAGACCTCCACGATATACAAATTGACTGTCGGACTCCCACATTGTCCCCTCTTTCGTGTTACACATTATGCGTTCAAATTTTCTGAGAGATACAATTTGACCATCAGGGCCTCACATCTTTTGGGGAAACCTTGTCACCCTATTTTGGATCCTCGGGTTGGCGAGTTCACGAAATCTCCAATTCCTAGTCACTATTTCCTGTGTCGGCCATCTTCGTACTTATTTCCAAATATGCAACAACAAAGGTTTAATGCTAAGACTTCATCATGCAACAACCATAAATATCATCATTAATTATCAAAATCCTCGAGACAGCCACACTGACAATCCCTACACAACTTGTCTAGAAACATGCATAGAAGATATTGCCAGGCAATGGGAGAGCTATTACAAATTTCAATATATTAGCAAAAACAAGTTTGGGCCACCATTTCCCTATTCCATACTTAGACACTTTTTGATTGCAGGTTTCCAGACTGACGAGATCAAATTTGTGTTTCGAATCTTCTGTGATTTGCAAACAATACCTAGAGTTCCACGATATACAATTTGTCCACTGGAATGCCCTGTCACGAGCACGACCGTCCACCGTTCCTTTCAATACTTAGCCACAAGTTGGTTGTATGTTCATGATGTGGTACATTTCCAAGGTTTCACATGTTGCAACCACTGTTTATCGAGTCCGCCCTACCGTTTCCCTATTCCATACTTAGACACTTTTTCAATTGTGGGTTCCTGGACTGGCAAGCTCAGGATTGTGTTTCCAATGTTCCACGACTAGAAAACAGTACCTGGATTTTTGCGATATACAATTTGTCTACAGGAATGCACCATCATGCCCTCTTCCTTGTTACGCGTTCTGCGGTCAACACTTCTGAGAGATACAGTTTCACCCTCAGGCCCTCACCTCTGTTGGTTGTATCTTGTAGCCCTATTTTGAAGCTCGACCAACTGATTTCGATAATTAGCCATTCGTTAATTGTTGTTCCTTGTCCCCGCCACATTCGTACTTCTTTCTGGATATGCAATTGGCAATATTTAATGCTAGCACTTCATCATACAGGAACCTTGAACGTGTCATTAATGAGAAAAAATCTCGAGGAGATCTCCCACACTTCTACCATATACAAATTGACCGCCGGACTCCCACGTCATCCTCTCTTCCATGGTACACATCTTTCACTCAAAATTTCCGAGACATACAATTTGACCCTTGGGAAGTCATGTCTCCTAGGGAACCATTGTCACCCTAGTTTGAAGCCAATCTGACCTCTTTCCATACTTTCCCATTCCATGGAATCTCTTTTGTGGATCCTCGGGTTGTTGGGTTCACGAAATCTCCAATTCTTAGTCACTGTTTATTGTGCCCACCACCTTCGCACTTCTTTCAAAGTATGCAATGACCAAGGTTTAATACTAACAACTCATCATGCAACAACCATACAGACCGTCATTAAAAATCAAAAGGCTCGACGAAACAGTCACATTGACTATCGCCACAGAACTTTCCCAAACACATGCAGAAAAGATCTTGCTAGGTAATGGGATATCTATTACAAATTTCAATATATTAGCGAAAATGAGTCTGACTAGTCATTTCCATATTCCATACTTAAGCCACTTTTCGATTGTGGGTTCCCAGATAGGCGAGCTCACGATTGCACTTCCATTGTTCTGTGGCCTGCAAACAATACCCAAAGTTCTGCGATATACAAATTGACCTTTGGACTATCCCATCATGACCTCTTTCGTGTTATGCATTTTGCACTCAAAAATTTCTGAGACATACAATTTGACCCTCGGGCCCTCACCTCTAACGGTTGTACCTTGTAACCCTATTTTGAAGCCTGCCCGATCGCTTTCAATAATTAGACACTCCTTAATTTATCTTTCTCGTCCCCATGACCTTAGTGCTTCTTTCTTAATATGCAATTATTAGCCTTTCATGCTAACAACTCATCATGAAGGAACCGTCAACATTTTCATTAATGAGTGAAATGCTCAACGAGATCTCCCATTAATACACATTAAACCAAGATCTGTAGAGAGTTATATTATCCCTTCCGATTTTTCATCTCAAACACAGGTCGTCGCATTGGCCCATTCATCAAATCTCCAACCCTTAATTTCTCTTTTTCGTACTTGCC
This sequence comes from Picea mariana, assembly GCA_032191745.1. Lineage (NCBI taxonomy): Eukaryota > Viridiplantae > Streptophyta > Pinopsida > Pinales > Pinaceae > Picea > Picea mariana. Next base: position 39,148 of record JASDQU010241381.1, read on the forward strand.
ATCTTCGCACTTCTAGGTATGCAATTACTAGTATTTAATTCTAACAACACATCATGCAATAGTCGTCGAGATTGTCATTAATGAGCGAAAGGCTCGAGGAGATCTCCCATTCACATGCATTAGACCAAGATTTGGTAGGGTTATATTATCCCTTCTAACTCTTCATTTCAAACATCGTCTGGAGCAAATGAACATTCTCATAAACTTATGGAAACAACTCGACAACAGTTTTGTGGAGATACAGTGAATATCTTTGGACTTGAGGACCCGAACTTCCAGTGGTCCAGGGCATACTCTTACTATTCGTCTCGTTCTGCCCAGAACGAAGTGATTTGGACCTCTAGAATCGCTCATGCAAGTTGTGTCCCTGAAGTTTTTGATTGTAAGGAGGTGGTCTCTTGGTGCGCCGAAAAATATATTTCAATCCAAAGAATTATTCCACTGTGCGACCATTCTCTTGTTTCATTCTCACCTTAGGTCTTTCGCATGATGTTAAGATTATGGGAGCCAACATTGACCTTCAGAGGACAAGACTGCAAGAAGTTCCTAGAAAAACATGATAACGGGTTGGACCTCTTACCCGAGTTCCTTGAAGAGCTGACAATAATTCTTGAAGATATCACAAAGTTGCAGGTCATTTCCTTTAGAAATCCATTCCAGGAAATTGCTTGGTTGTTTACAAGAATAACGAGACAGGAATCCACGACAAGCATTTCCCGCATAGTTCTTTATATTTTTTACTTCATAGTCAAGGAACAATTCATTTTTTATTGGGGGAAGCTAATTTCCATTGAAATCTTTTCCCAACTGTAAAGATTCAAAGAAGATAATAAATTTTATATGTCATCCTACTTGATTTTTGCAATAGCACATTGTTGTCCGTTTCCAAAACTATCTCTGTCCAAGAAAATAAACTATGAATTCGACCCAGTAACATTCTGGTACCATGCCTCCCATTGTTTTTATGAGGTTTTTAATGACTTTGCCTCGGTTTTCAAATATTTATTGTTAGGAAGGGATGTTCCCCGGATTTCTGTCTATGCAACCAAGTTTTTGGACAAGAAGGGGACACTTGAACGAAAGGAAAATTACAGTGTAATAATGATCTTTGACTCTAAGGAAAACCCTGCTTTCCTTCCATGTCACATCACATAAAATATATTTGTTATAGAAATAGCAAGGCAATACAACTACTGGTTGCATTTTTTCCATGGTAAGAGAAAAAAAATAGTTCATTCCTCTTCCCTGGAAAGTCGGGGACTTCGTTTTCAAAAGCATCAATAAGATTGATGAATTCACATGCAATTTCAAGAACTTGAACCTAAAATATGTTGAAAGGCTAAGAGGGTTTGACCCTAATGGTAATTTTCAAGAAAATTTACTATCGGTTGGATTTAGCATCTCTTTTCTCCATAGATGCCTGACTGAAGATAGATACAGTGACAACAACACTCCTACTTCTGACGATGGCGACATAGAGACATTTCAAAGCACAACTGAATTGTACAGACAACAGGGAAAAGGCTATGTTGAGAAGAGTGTCCAACCCTCGACCAACACTCCCAAGAGCACAACATCACAGAGCATCGCTTCAATGACCCACCCCAGTAAGAAATAAATCCAGAAATCTTCAAATGGAGGAGGAGATAAGAATCCTCCTCGCGGAAAAATTCATAGTTCTCACAAGCTTCCTGTGATGAAGAAGAGAAAAACCATTGTAGGGAAGGTGGAAGAGCCCAAAACGAAAATTCATGACATGCAACTTGAAACTTTTGTGGATGCCATATTCCGCAAAGTTAATCCACCCATGGACGTGATGCACCATAGTTCCACAATGGAAATAGCTGAGACCGACATTTTTGATGAAGATGAATCCTTCGTATTCCAGAGCGTTGTTTTTTACAGCGAATCCAAAACTTTAATTATTGAAAAGAGAGATGTAACAAATAAGAACGAGAAATCTTGTTCAGAGATTAACCTTAGGAAAATGCAGTCGTCTGAAATCTCTCGATTTCTCTACACAACTGCAGATGCTCGTGATGATTCCATTGGAGGAATTGAAGCGGAGAATGCCAGATTGAACGACCGAATCAAGGAATTGGAGGAGGGTTTGATTCCTACCCTAGTGTTTGCCAGTCGTTTAGAAAAATCCATGCCTGACATCCTTGCAGCCAAGTTAAAAGGATCCTCCAGCCTCCTCACATCTTGTAGAAGCTATGTAGAGAAGAATATCAAGAAAAAAATGCAGCTAATTACTGAAGCCTTGGAAACATCACAAAATATAGCTTCCTTTCGAACGAGGGAAAATTATTTACACGAAAATTTGTAGACGAATTTAAAAAATGAAGAATGTTTCTATCTATAGATGGTGATCCCTTTTTCCAACCATGTCATCAATAGATCAGATCTGAAAAGAAGACAAGAGGATCTCCCCTCCCCAAACTGGATCAAACAATTAAAAGCATGCTAGAAAGAGAAATTTAAGAACCTACACCTCATTGTCGAATCATGTGAACAAGACATATCAGAGAAAGAAGAATTATTCAAAAACCTGACCCAAATAGACTTAGCCGGAAGTTCCAACAAGGTTCAAGACCCAAAATTAATCCTCAAATCCTTGTCCTTAACCAAGCAAGCCTTCGATGAACAACTTGATATTTTAAAGGGGTTGTCTTTACAAAAGTTTTATGACATCCTTGAATATGGTGAAGATGACGTTGAGAACTGGCTAGTGGACTATTTAGCACACAATGAAGAAATTGAACAGGCTTTGCATAGTATTTCTATTGATCTAAGGAAATTAGAAAAAGAGCTTTTCAACATAGAAATCCGGGATGAAATCAACATGGCCCCCAGGAGAAGCTACATTGAAGAACGACTCCAAAGGAGAATGGACAAGCTCACCGACGAAGGGAAACAATAGGTTGGCACGATTCCAGTGGCCGTCAATGAGAGCAACAAAAAGGCATCAAATTCATAGTAAGTCCATACTAATCACATCTTGCTTTCTTTATCAATCCAGTTATTCTACCTCTTTAAATAGAAATATCTAACCAGAGACTCATAACTTCAAATTTATTCTTTTCAGGTCTTCCTCTCTATCATCACGCACTTCTTATTTCTACAGTCCTATTTCTTGTACTTATTTATTTTATGGTCCACGGGAGCCCCAATCCCAGTCTATATGACAAACACATTTAAATTTCCATACATATGGAACAAATTCCAAAAATATGTAACATACATTTTTATTTTTTGATCAATTTCAAAGAAAACTAATTCAGGAACAATTTCGACAGTGCCTTGTGGGCTTCTTTCAGAATGCTAATTTTTTTTTCTTCAACTATGCTAGATGTCAGGAAATTATGTTTATTACATTTGAATGTTTATTGTGTGTGATTCTTGGTCCTTTTTTCCAGGAACCTTTATTTCAATTCATTGAGACAGAAATTTTCTAAGTCCCATATTTGAACTATACACTCCCCAGGAAAAAACTGCCTTGTTCGCATATTAACCACATATTAATATAATATTATGATTAACTAATTCAAGAGGTTCTTTGGGGTCATATACCAGCCCAATGTCTTATGGTTGCCGTGTGACACACTGGCCCGAGTCATCCTCTGCATGGATACCACATGTACTTCAAGCTGCTTCCCATGTGTCTCTGTTGTTTCGGACATCTATTTCTCCCTCGGTCCCACCATAGCAGTGCATTTATTCCCATTCCAACCTGGCATGGACTATGCTGCCATGCAACACTTGTTTAGAAAAGTTCTTAGAAAAACACTAGATGCAAATTTTAATTATTAACCAACTTTATATTAAATGTCATTAATTCATTCTCCAAAATATAAATAAATTATGTAAAAAGAAATTAATATTTGATAACATAGATATATTATACATTAACTAGATTCTTGGCTTTTGAAGCAATAAACTTAATTCATTTTTGGTCTCATCCACACTTAGCCAATTTCTCCTTCATATCCTCTTGGAAGTAGATTTGGCTCTTCAATCCATTTTTTAATCATTAATATATGTTGTTGAGAAGTCAAATTGTCATTCTTCTAATATTTTAGAACAATCTCTATTATTATTCAACTATGCTTATATCTCACAATATTAGGGTGATCACAAGGCACCCCTTTAAACATTTGCAATATACTATTCTTACGATATTTAAACAAAATCCAAAGTTCAACAAAGTGACTATATCTTAGTATATCACAAATTAGATACTCCATTCTAACCTTTGAAAGGTCCTCTTTGGAAAGTCAAAGTAAGGGAGAACTATTACTCTGAAAATGAAAACTGTAGATTCATTTTTTTTTTTAAAGAGAAAATATTCAAATCAAGGAGAGGATTCCCTCAAATAAAAATAGTTTTAGTTTCTTCACTTATATGTAATTAGAAAATAACTTGTTAATATGTGAATATGACATTTGAAATGAGTAAATTGAACACTTAGTGTTTCTCTTACATTGGGAGTACCAAGAATAAAGGGTCGAAATCCTTCATGGTTATTCTAAAATCTTCATTACAAATAACATTATCAAGGATAAAATTCCATCTTTCCAATGAACTTTCCTTCTTTTTTTTTTAAATATTAAGGCAATTCCATATTTTTACCCAACTTAGTATTTAAGAAAACTCTTATTCCATTTTTTTTTTGGAGAATGAAATATTTGTGCTAGTTTTGAAGCTTACCTAAATGTGTGTTATTAAGGAGGAGGCATATTTGTTTGGCACGCGCTCTAATTTTGTAGGTTTAACTACCTTTATCCTTTACTAAAAAATCCCTAGCCTTGAATAGATGCAACTAGGGGATCTTTCCTGCAAAACACAAACTAAGATTCTTTATGAAGTTATGGCACCCCAACTTCAACCCATACATGATGATTTGTCAAAGATCCTAATATGTGTTTGATTTTTTAGTCTCCACTAAGAATACTAGGGTTGCTAAACTCTACAAGACATTATTAATCATTTGAGGAAGTTTATTACCATGGCTCCAAAAGATAGCACCCATGTTTCCAATACAAATGTTTGAATAGGTATTTATGTGGATTTATGCAAAGGCTTTCCTTTCCAAATTATGTTGGAGAGTGGGGATACAATTTAGACACAAAATCTAAATTAAACGAATTTCATTTTGATAAAGACTTTATTTTGATCATGTACACATGGTGATAACATGTTCAAAGGAAAAATCTCCATAGACTATCAAGGTAAAAAATAAGAAATCATATTAGTTGAAGAACTTGAAAATGGACCACCATTGGGCAAACCCTAGTAACACCTCAAAGGAACCTACACTAGTAATTTTGACAAACATTATTGCTCCATATTCATAGGGATTCCATAAGGCATAATATGGTCATAATTATGGAGGCAATTCCCCTTCCATTAGTCTAGCTATAAGTTCTAGGAAGGGGAAGAGGAAACATGAATCAAATTCCTTAGATTAAAGAAGGGACCCAGTTGATATGACTTCATTACACATGACAAAGAAAGTGTTGGTGGTAAACACTTTGACAATTCCCAATCAAGAATCTGGTTCAAGTGAATTCAAAAAGAAGAAAAGAAAAAAACGCAGAATTAGAAGACTATGAATTTCAACTAAAAACTTTTTAAATTAAATAAATTTCTTATCAAATTGTACAATTGAAATATAACATCTCACAAATATATCAACGACTTAATTATTTAAAAATAAAACGAATATAAATCATAAATCATAAATATAATCTCCCTTACCACCTTCAAACCTAACTTGAAAGGTCACTTAACACCCTCAAATATCATTGTGCATGTTTTTCTACCAATTCTTCTACCTGGAAAGTTTTAGTTTTATTTTTAAAATGGGCCCTTCACCTATAAAGTTTTGTTAAAAGGTTCACCTTTCAATGATGAAGTTTTGTTAAAAAAATATGTGTGACATAGAAAATGAGAGTGGTTACTGTCTTTTTGACAATAAAATCCATGCATAACATGTTTTGCAATCTAAATATTGAAAGTAAGAAAAATGTCAAAACGGGAATAAAGTTTCATAAGATACATAGAATTGATACAACTTAAGAAGACAAGGCATACAAAATTTGTGGTTGAAGTATCAGTTTATTTGTCACTGTGAATGATGTTCACCAAATTTCCCAAGAGAAAACCCCAAATTCCACCACTTAAACACGTTCAATCCCTAACTCTTGGGTAGTCAAGGACTAGGGTAACATATAAAGCAACCAAATCTAACAACATAAGTGGACATAGTAATGTAAATTGCAAAAGTATATTCACATTGGTAAATTTTAGAAAGAATGCATCAATAAAGGGGATTGTGTTAATATAATACCTTTGTTTTTACCCTTTGGATGCATTAGATCAATTTATGTATAATTGTAAATAAGTTTTTATAATGATAGGAATCAAGACATATGAGCTTAAATAAATGACTACATGTGTAAGTAGTGTAAATATCTTGTATGGATTCCTAGTGTGGAGCTCAACTTGATTGATGAATGGCTATGCATATAATTGTAGTAATTATGCTTTTCTATGGAAAATGTGGTAGGCCTTTCATGGTATGCTCAAGGTATGTAGATATTATTTCAAAAATTAATATAAGTTCCAAGATGGTTGCAAAGAGTACAACATGGACTATGATTCTACTAGAGGAGAAAATGAAAGGATTCCCAAAAGTTGGGGGAGGGGAGAATCATCTTATGTTTTCTAAGAAATCCTACATTTTTATTTATTTAAATCTCAACCATCATATTTGAATTAGAATATAATCATTGAATGCATGTCGCGGTTGGTGAAGAAGTTTACCTCACATAGTTATGAAGGCATGGAGTCTAGGTACAATTGTCTCGGGAAAGTGTAAAAGACTCCATCCTCATGGAAATTGAAACCTCCTCCACTCCCATGCACACTCTTCCCATTCTAATTTAAATTCACTCATTCACTCTCACCATTCTCATGTTTTAGCACCATTGAAGTTATGAAAATTTCACCTATGTTTTAGACTAAGATACAAAACTTAGAAATAGTCAAAACTAGCTATGGGAAATAAATATGTGGACCTAGGAAGAGGAATGGATGGTTGTGAAGGAGTATAGATGTTGGGTTGTTTAGGAAACCTCCTTTTCTCTTGTTAATTGTTTCCCATTGAGTGCCTTAGAACCAAGGTATGGTTATGCTAAGTTATTCTAGAAGACAAACATTAGGATGGGTTCTTCCTACATACATTGAAAGCATTATAATGGAGAATAATCCCAAGGGACTATTCAGTAGAGAAGGGAGAAGTCATGGACCTAAGAGTCTTTCCCAAAAAAATTATTTTTCTCATCTCTGGTCACATGGCACTACTTTTCCTCAGCCACAAGGGCTTGGAAAACCTATGCTTATTTCAACCAAACTATGCAACCAAGTTCATCCAATAGTAGGCACACATCCAACAGTAGGAACACATCCAACTGTGGCATTAAAACATCTCATCAATACTTTTATATTTCTCCTAAATTTCAATAATGCTTAGCCAACATAATGCATTGCAAATATCATAACATTCATCCAAGTAAAGAGACCGCAATACACATATATAGGAAGCACCCAAGGTAGATGTCTTAACTTTATTTATATGAAAAATGTTACAATATATAACAAGAGAGCATAGCCAACTACTTGTGGATGTTTTACAGACTACAATTATCCAAAGCACAACTACCTATAAGACTTGTTAATCCAACCCCTGAAGTATCTATGGGCCTGCCTCTTTCAATTCTTGACTCTTCCACTACTCACTCAACCAACATCTAATTCACCCTATTGTGTCAAAACCAAACTTAACATAATGGAAAAGCTTCTTGTACACCCTTGTATGAATGACCAAACTTGTTCAATGACTTTTCACATGTGGGCATCCTCTTTATATAGGGGGGGGTGCCTTGTTTTTTTCCTTCTCAAAGGTGTCGTGCAAGCCCCTCCATGTTCCAAAGTGGAACCAAATTTCAAGTTGTTTGACAACAGTGGAATGTTCATCCTCAACAGTGGAATTTTCATCCTCTTGGATTTGCACGTATGAATCATGCTTCCAAGGCATACCAACTTATATAAGGAAACTACAAATGGTCCACCACTCCATCCATTGATTAGGAAAGCATCATACAACCTTGCAACCTTTTACTGCAACCTTCTATGTCTACCTTAATCGATCAGGCAAGGTGCCTACCTCCACCCCATGGGTTGAGGCCTTACATACTCTGCCATTAAACTTGTTGTCATCTTGACAATGTCCAACAAATGCTTGTCTAAGTGCATTAAGATTCTAGTTCTTGAACTCTTGAATCTTGTCTTCCTATTGCCACATTGCCTCTTTCCTTTCCCTACTATTCTTCTCTTCAAGTATGTCTTTCCGGATAACAAAGTAATCCCACCTTCATTTCTTACCAAAGTGAATAGTTATGTGTGCTAGTATCTTGTCGACTTCTATCTTTGGTTTGTTTTTTATCAATGCATCTCTGCTAGGATTTCCTTGAATCTTGCAAGGATTCAACTGACTCACATGGAAAATTGGATGGTGAGATCTCATGTATTTCGAAGACTCCAATATGTAAGTGACATTTCCAATCTTCTCAAGTACCTTGAATAGTCCTTCAACTATCGCAACAAAGAACCAAACATGACACTTTGTGGCTTGAATTGATCTATACCCACTTAGAGTAAGACCAATTCACCAAATTAAAACTCTACCTTCCTTTTTCCATTGTTTTCCCAATGCTTCATCCTTTCTATTGCATTCATCAACTGAACATGACTCATCTCCAATCTATCCTATCGTCCATTCATGAACCCCAAGGATGATGTGTTGCACCCATAGTAGCCTTATAGAACTATGTGAAATGAAAATGACTGTTATCCATTTTCCAACTCAAACGGACTATATCCCATTTCAAAAATCCTATGCATGTTGTAACTAAATTGGGTTGCATCTAACAATGTTGGCCAATTCGATTAGTCTACATGAAAAAAATACCTTAAGTAATCCTCCAAAATTCCATTGATATGCTATGTCTTCCCACTGGTCTACGGATGATAACTTGAACTCATCAACAACTCAGGTTCCAACAACCTTGAAAAACTCTATCAAAAATTTTCCTATGAACCTTGTATCTCTATCTAAAACAATGCTTAATGGGAGACCCCAATACTTCACAACATTCGTAAAGAACATCTTCACAACCTCCTTTGTTGCTTAAGGCACCTTTGTTGGAATGAATATAGTGTTATAACAATAGGTGTGCTCATTTAACCATAGACAATATAACAATATTGTCACCCAATCATAGGTCGAAGCCACCCCCGAGCACCTTAACCTTGACAGAGAATGATTATGGAAGAAAACCCTAGGCCTAATATCCAATCAATGTAGCGTACCTCTCTCCAAAGTTAGCACACAAGGAAGAAATTCCAAACCATAACCAATAGAAATTCCAAGCCTAAACCGAGAATACAGGTTGCAGTAGCTGCAGCTGCAACTACTCTCTAGACTTGCGCACTTACTCAGTTTCTGCAGTGCGCACTCTTACATTTCTACAGTTGCGAGATGTGCGTACCAAATGAGCTCTGGTGCCTTATATTTATACTATTTTCTCCAAGCTGTCTGGGCTGAATTCTCTTTCTGGAGGCCAAAGACTCAATATAAAATATTATCTTTAGCCGACTTTACTTCTAGGGTTATGTCCAAGTCTTTTAGGGTTCTTCTTTCTTCCTGGAATATTCTATTCTTATGAGGTTTATATGCAGAGGTTAATACCTCCCACAACTACCATAATATCAACACTCCCTCCTAGCTAGGGAGGTATTTAAAGAAATGGTATTGAGTATAAACATACCATTCAATCAGCAGCATCATCATAGCCATACATGCTATATCATGATTATATCACGAGCACCATCATCACTATCAGTATCATCTGATAGCATCAATTGCATCATATCTCGAATACATACTCCATCTGAGTAATCAGGCATGATGCTGAATAAGTCACTCACTCCACAGAGTGATACAAGAACCATTCTTCTAATCTGGACATATGTCCTAGAAGAATAACTATTCCAACATATGTTGGAAGCCAGACCATGGGCTACAAGGACTATTCTTCTAATCCATACATACGTCCTAGAAGAATGATTGTCCATGGTACATCAAAAATCTGTCAACCTGGACCATTCTCCATAGGGAGAATGTTTTTCCACCAACAATGTTTCAACTTGGACCATCCTCCACGGGAAGGAATTTTGTCCACCAGCAATCTATCCTTCCTGGACCATTCTCTGCCTAAAGAATGTATGTCCATCATCACACTGACTATCCATCTAGTTGGAAATCAACTCCAACACTGGTGATAGTCTCCATCACAATCAGAGCAATGCCATCCAATAGAACACAACTGTGTCTATCCATAGTAGTACACAGCTACTATCCAGTGGTACACAAGCACACCAAGTATCACACAACTAGTTAATCAGTGACACATAGTCACAACCAGTGGAACACATCCACCACAGTAGCATACATCTATTGTCTAGAGACATAAAGTCTCCAAAGCAATCATATCATCTAATATCAACCTGCATAGAAACAATATCATGATATAAACTGAGTTATCTGGGCCATTCTTCCACTCACGTCTGTGAGATATGGAAGTGCATCTTCCCTCAGAAAGTAAAACATCATCCATGGGATATCTTGAATATTCTTCTCAATCACTGAAGAATAATTGTCCCTGATTTCTAAGCCTGGACCATTCACCTAACTGGGCCATTCCTCCAGCACTAATCATAGTGAAACCTAGAGAGAATGAGTCTGCCCTAGGGAATGCATGTCCCTGATTGTTGAAACTGGACCATTCACCTAACTGGGTCATTCCTCCAGCACTAAACATAGCGCAAATTGGATAGAATGAGTCTTCCCTAGGGAATGATTGTTCGGACCATTTCCTAATGGAAATGATTGTCCTGTACCAACCTCCAAAATGGAACATTCTTCGAAACTGCTCATAACTGTGAACTTCAAAAGAATGACTGCCCGATGAGGTGGACCATTCTACTTGACCACTTCTTAGAGTGATTTTCAAGAATAATGATTGTCCTAGTCCATTCCCCCACACTAGACACAAGGGGAATCATTGTCTATGGTGCATCAACAATCTATCGAACCATTTTCATTACTAAAATGACTCCGATCTGGACAATTTTCCGAATTGGAAAATGCATGTCCATCAGAAATCTCAAACCACTTTTTGAACTGGAAAGGAACTGCTCATCCTGGACCATTTTTCAAACCAAAAAAATGTTTGTCCATAAATCAATAACACATCAATTCTCCCTCCCAACCTAGGAGTAATCTCTTCCTTTTTCAATAAGGAAGTCATCTCCACGATCCCCAACTTATCTCTTACATATGCAAACATTTCTTCTTGGACAAAGGATTTACCAAAATATCTTTTATCTGATCATCTATGGAGATGTATTGGAGAACCAATTCTCTTTTTTGGAATTCATCACGAAGAATGTAATGTTTGATATCAATGTACTTTGGTCTGTTATGGAACACTCGTTTTCTCTGTAGGCTTCATATAGCTCTGATAATTACAATATATATCATGGTCGAATTCAACATTTATGTTTCCTGCTAGCTCATGACATCGTGGCAAGGCTCAAACTGAAACATATCCAAGTAGCACTTCTTCTGTCATCATGAGAGTTTTCCATGGATTAGCAATCCATCATCCCATACTTCTGAGTAACTATTTTGATATCTCTGTCATAGAAATTGTTCACCACACTTTTGTTGTATATGAGATACTCTGCATTAAGTTGTTTGAATCCATACAAGGTCTTCTTATATCTACATACATGGGTCTCTTTCTGGTATACCTCAAAAATTTGATATTGCTTTACATAAGCTTCTTCTTCAAATGCTCTTATTGGGAAGAACAATATTTTACAACCAACTGATGTAAACTTCAATCCATGGATACTGTAAGAGATATAATAACTCAGATAGAGGTATATCTGGTTTATGGGAACAAGTTGTTATCATAGTCTTCTCCTCCTTCTGGAAGAACTTCTAGTTCTAAATCTCGCAATGCTTCCATTCATAATCCTTTTTCACAATTTCTTACATATATTGTTCTTCATCATATCTTCCATTACTTTTTCTTGATTGCTTCTCTTGGGTTCAAACCAAGCTAGTAGTCTTGTGATTCTCAGTATAATAATTGGTTGTTCTGGATTTTCTTTCTTTCTTGGTATTTTCATGTTCTTCCTCATGTTTCACTTTAGCTCTTGGGTCCATGGAGTCTTCTATAGATTCCATGCCCTGAAGATTCCAACTTCTTCCTTTCATCATAGGATCATGGATGTAGATGGACAACCAAGGATACTTTAAGGCTTCTTTTCGAAGAAGACTTCTTCTAGAGTCAAACTGAACACGTATTGTTTATCATGGTTGCTACTTTCAATTGGAACATGGATAGATACTTGATAATCCTCGATGAATCATATAATTTAGGATTATCTCCCTCCTAATCCTTGCTTCATGCATGAATGCATGCTCTTCTTTTGGAATTTTGTAATTGACTCCCTCTATCTAAGAGATTTCATGCTTCCATATGCATCCTTATTGCCTTATGCAAAGTGTCACAAGTCTTTTTCTAATTTCCTCTTGATTTTTGACTTCTTTCTGTTTTGACTTCTTCTGGGTCTCTTCAAGTTTGATTCTGATTTCGGCTTATCTGGCAGTTGTTACTTATATAATAGCTTCCACATGAATTGTTACCAAGGATTGTCAATGTACTTCATCTTCTCATGTGTATTGCTTGACTTGTAGTCATCATGATAGCAATCCTTATCTTGTTATTCTTCCATAGGTATTGTTTCACTTGAATATCTTATCTTCTAAGAAATAGATATGCAAGATATGTACACAAATTGTGTAAACATGGTATTATGAAGAATATTGTTACCTTGTTTTAGAAGAAGAAGTTTGTTTTATCCTGCTTGGCCTTCTTTGAGGGTTCCCTTTCTTAGCAACTAATGCGTCATGTGTTTCCTTTATTTTCTTTAACTCGGGACAATGATTGTTGTAGTGACCATATTTTCGACAGTTGAAGCATTGTATTTTTGACATATCTTTGTTTTGATTTGGTTTCTTCCTTGAGTCAAACTTCTTCTTTTTCCTGAATTTCTTGAACTTTGTTGTGTAGGCTTGATCATCATCTTTCCTTTGGAATTTCACTTTTACGCTAATCCTTGATTCTTCTTGTGCACAACAAGTCCAAAGTTCTTCAAATGTGGGATAATCCTTCCTTGTGTTCATGCTTGCAGCAAATGCATCCCATGTCTTGGGAAGACCATTGAGTACTATATTTACCAGTTCCTTCTCTGAAATTATTTATTCAATAGCTTGTAGTTGATCTCTTAACTAAGAGATTCTCACAAAGTATGATGTTATGCTGTCATCATCATTCATTTTCATCTCATAGATCTCATTCTTCAGACTCATTACTTTTCCAATGTTTCTGACTGAGAAGAGATTAGTTAGGGCATCATACATATTTTTAGACGAGTCAAGATGACATATGTAGGGTATAAAGTGGTATTTTACAGATTCCACTATGATACTCATGGCATTGATGTCACTGTCCTTGAACTTTTCCATAATTGCAACATTCTGAAGTTCCTTATCTTTTCCTTCTTCAAACTATGGTTCCACGATCTTTCCTTTTATGATATCCAATACTTTGTTCTTGGAAAGGATGAGGTCAATCCTTGTCTTCCATGCTATAAAATTAGAATCCCCTTCTAACTTTTTTTTTGACTTCATAGAGTAAGTCATGACTGCTTTGAATTTGACAACCTTTGACATTGACTTGGTCAACCTTTGATTTTGACCAAAAACTCAAACTTGGCGTTTTGGCTTGCTGAGAGTACCAGGAGGTGCACTGGGTTAGGAAGCACTAGGCTATCCATAAATTAGGTCAATCTCTTAACTTAAGGTGCCTCAACAAGAGGGTTATGGTTTCATTGTTGCAGCAAAAAACTGACTGCAACTGCAACTGTAACTGAGAAAATCCTCCCAATCTAGGCCTAAACTGAGAATACATGTTGCAGTAGATGCAACTGCAACTACTCTCCAGACTTCTGCACTTACTCAGTTTCTGCAGTGCACACTCTTACATTTCTGCAATTGTGAGATGTGTGTACCAAATGAGCTCTGGCACCTTATATTTATACTATTTTCTCCAGGTTTTCTAGGTTGACTTCTCTTTCTCAAGGCTAAAGACTCAATATAAAATATTCTCTTTAGCTGACTTTACTTCTAGGGTTATATCCAAGTCTTTTAGAGTTCTTCTTTCCTCTCGAAATATTCTATTCTTTTCAGGGTTACACATGGAGGTTAATACCTCCCACAACTACCATAATATCAACAGATAGAATACTTGAAAAATTGGTCAACTACAACCAAAATCTAATTATAACCTTGTGAAATTAGAAGCTAAGTGATGAAATCCATAGACACACTTTCCCAAGGTCTCTCCATTAATGGAAAATATTGGAGTGGACTAGCCTACATTCTAGTGTCTACCTTGTATTGTTAGCACACAAGAGAGGTCTAAAGGTATTCTTCCACATCGCACCTCATACATTTATAGTAGTAACCTCATTCTATTAATACCATTGTCCTTTGATGTCCTAGGTGGTCTACCCAAAGTGAATCATGGCACTCTCTCAAGATTTCCTTTCGAAGGGTAGATGACTTAGGAACATAGATGAAATCATTAAAGTACATAGATCCACTATCCATCCAAAATGTCCTTGTCTTTCCCTCCTTCACCTACTTCATGATGTTCAAAGTTATTGGATATTTTTACAATCCTTGTTTGATCTTCTCATTAAATTTTGTAAAAGGTCACACTTGACTACCATATGCATCAACAGCTCATCCTCCTCTAAGTCTGCAAGCTGTGCCTTCCTACTCAAGGTATCTGCTGCTTCATTCATCCTACCTGGTTGGTACTTAATGGTCAAGTCAAAATTTTCCAAGAAGTCTTGCAACCATTCTTTCTTAGGTGACAACTTCTATTGGGTGACAAAGTGACTTGTTGGCACATTGTCTATATTCACAATGAACGATTTCCTAATAAGTAATACCTCCGTGCTTGTAGGAAATGTATCACTGTGGCATCACTTTTTGATGGATGGGATACCTCCATTTATGATCCTATAAATTTCTACTCTCATAGGTCATTGGATGAACCTCCTGTGAAAAAAATCCTACAATGGCAAAGTCTAAAGCATCTATCTACACTTCAAACAATTCCTCAAAGTCTGACAGCTTCAACAGAGGTGCCATCACAAGTCTGTACTTCAATTCTCAAAATGTTGTCTATGTTGGGTATGTTGGGTATGTTGGGTATGTGTTATATTATTTGCATGATTAGTCCCATGCACGGTATGTTGTGCCAGGGGGGGCGGAGCCCTTGAAAAACAAAAATTGGGTTGTTTTTGGTCTAATTTTGGGCGGTTTTTTGGCCAATGGTTTTTCATCCCATTGTAATATAATTCCAATTAAGGAATATAATCTAGGTTGATGGATTAGGGTTTTGGATGTTGTGGAATAATACATAATGTATTGTAAATGGTGAAGTTAATACAATGAGACTTAGAGGTGTGTCTCTAAACATTTTGTTGGTTTTTCCGGTTAAGGATTTCTATGGTAAATTTATGAGTATCGTGTGTGAATTCTATTGTTTTTCTTTCTATTTTATAAAGAATTTGTATGTGCATTGTTATACTATAAAGGTTTAAAAATTATAGTTTGGCACTTATCTGGGCCAATTACATGGTCTATTCTTCTTCACCAAATCACTTACTAGTGTTGAAACATTAGACTAACCTTCAACAAATATGTGGTAATAGTTAACCAAAACAAGAAAAATTCTTACCTCATGAACTGTTCATAGTTCCTCCCAATCCTTGATCACCCTTATCTTTGTAGGATCCATGCGAATACATTCTTTTCCAATCTAATGGCCTAACATTGGAATTTTGATTTGCCTTTGGACTTCTTCAAGTATAACTAATTCTACCTCAACACCTTAAAAACTTATTCCAAATGTCTCTTATGGTCTTCCATGTTCTCACTAAACACCACAATGTCATCTAAGTACACAACCATTGACTTTTATAAGAATTCTTTGAATACATTATTCATCAAGGTGCAAAATATAGCAAGGGAATTGCACAACACAAAAGGCATAACAAGAAATTAAAATATGGCATACCTTGTCACACAAGATGTATTCATCTCATCTCCTTTCATAATCCTTACTTGGTAGTATCCTTGGTTCAATTCCAACTTTGAGAAAACATTTTCCTTAGCCATCTTGTCAAAACAATCCCTTTCCAAAGGTAAGGGGTACCATTTTTTTATGGTTTGCTTGTTCATTGCATGATATCCCACGCACATCCTCAACTTTGGTGTGTCCCTCTTTTGAAATAGGAATGGAGCACCATATGGGGACCTAGAAGGCTTGATGAAGCTAACATCAATCTGTTCAATCAATTGCCACCTCAATTCTTTCAATTCAGGACTAGAAATTTGATAGGGAGCTCTAGTTAGAGGCTGAAACCCCGGTTCAAGCTCAATACAATGGTCAATAGTGCACCTAGGAAGGAGCACTTTAGGCAAAGAGTCAATCATATAGCTTAAAACCTCACCCAACACATTGGAAAGTGTTGGTGGAATATGGGTCCTCACTCCACACTCATCCACTGATCTAATGAATGTTATGAAAAGATGAGACTCTAGGCGCATGGTTTCCCTCTTCGTGCTCAA
The DNA here is from genome assembly GCA_032191745.1 of Picea mariana. NCBI lineage: Eukaryota > Viridiplantae > Streptophyta > Pinopsida > Pinales > Pinaceae > Picea > Picea mariana. Next base: position 56,054 of record JASDQU010241381.1, read on the forward strand.
TGAAGATACTATATGCATTATTTCATTTATCTTACTTGTTGTTATGTTCATAACACAAGTATTCCATTAATGAAGTATCACCAACTTGTCTACAAATGGAATGAGAAATAATTGCATTCTCCTTAGAAAGTCCTACCCAAGAATGATTTCAAAGTCATCCATTTGCAATACTATAAAGTTTGGATAATCCTTCCATTTATACAATTTTATGTGAACAATGGATGCAACCCCAATAACTACCTTAGCCTTAGAATTGATTGCCTTGATGAAAGCACCACATGATGCAACTCTAAGTCCGAGTTCACTTGCCAAATCCTTCTTCAAGTAGTTGTGTGAGGCACCTGAATCCAACAACACCTACATTTTCCTTCCATTCACAATGAATTCCACACAATAGAGTTGATTTAGGTTATGTCCTTGGTTGTCAGCCAAGGTACTTGTTCATTGCAAAGGCTCTACTAATAAGGTCTTCTCTCTTCCGTCTACCCCCAAATCCACCTATTCCCAACTAGCTAAAGGAAATGAACTGCAACAAGAAGAAACCAATAGTTTTCCTTTTCCTAAAGTGGTTAATCAATGGGTATCACGTTCTTCAATATTTAGAAGGTTTGTGATGCAATATCTAGGATCAATTGCATTTGAACCCAAGGCAATCCAAAATGCATCCTCTAAGACTATTGTGTACACATTAACTTGGTTGAAATGCAATCTAAGGTGCAGTGGAAAACCCAACCAAGTTTCTCTTGGACCAATTGAAGCCTCCAACCACAAATCTATGTTATCTTCCTCTTCCTTTATCCAACCTCCAATGATTTTTGTCATTGTTTTGAATAACTATTGGAAGAGAGGTCATTCTAACACTTGTGCTACTAGATGTTTTCAAAATTATTGACATTCCTTACCAAGCAACTTCCTCACTAATAAATGATCACAAAGTCATCTCAAATTGGTCAAACTACCCTTCTAACCTATTTCTTCATTTTGGAACATGGTGAAGAGCATCCAACAAAGTTTTCAAACCAAATTTTTGTAGAAGTTGTGCCTTGGTCCTATCTTTCCACTAGAAAGGGGGTGATGAGTATGCTCTGATACCACTTATCATGGACCTAAGAGTCTTGCCCAAAATTTGTATTTTTTTCATATCTAGTCATGTGCATTACATTGCCTCAACCACAAGGGCTTTTCCAACCTACAATTAGACTACACCTCTTCACTTAAGTTTTTCCCATAACTTTTCCATAGGCTAAATTGTGTTAGATATGCAACTAATTTCAACACAACCAAGTGCATCCAACAATAGGAACATATACAACCATGGCCTTAAAACATCCCAACAATACTTTTATACCCAACTAATATTTCAATAGTACTTAGCCAACACAAGAAGGGAGAACTGCAAATTTCCTAGGCTCTTTTGTAGACTACAATTATCCAAGGCACAACTACCTATAATACTTTCCATTCCAACCGCTAAATCATCCAGAGGCCTACCTACTATAGGTCTTGAATCTTCCATTATTCACTCAACCAACATCTAATTCACCCTATTGTGTCAAACCTAGACTTAACACAAATATAGAGCTTCTTGTCCACCCCTGTATGAATGACCAAACTTGTTCAATGACTTTGCACATGTCGATGTCCTCAACTATATAAGGGGGTTGCCTTGCGTTTATATTTCTCTAAGGTATGAGAAAGCCCCTCCATGTCCAAAGTGGACACAACTTGCAATATATTTGCTAACAATGGAATGCTCATCCCCTTGCATCCATACATTTAAACTTTGCTCCCAAGGCATCCCAGCTTGTATAAGAAAACTATGCATTGTTCACCACTCTGTCCATTGACCAAGAAAGCAATGTCTAGCCTTGGAACCTTCTGTCACAACCTTTCGCACTTTCCTTAACCAATTGGGAAAGGTTCCCACTACGACCCATGAGTGGAGGCCTTATAGGAGATGTCTTCTTTGTACTATGTGGACTAACTTAGAATAGATTGTCTAAGCCTGAGAGCAATTGGTTTATGTGAGTGACTTGTTAGTCTATAGCTAGTTTCTTGCACACTAGTGGCCTCATAGCTTGACTTGTGGTTGTCATCTACAATGGATGCCTACAATTGGGTGGAAAATTGCTCATATGCGCCCAATTTATTGGACCATCTTGGTGAAAAGATAAGTGTTCAATCTTTGATCTTTATTATTTGTTTATAACTCGGCAATTAAGTTTAATTTTTGTGTATGGATAAAATTCACATTGAAATCCTTGGTTTGAATGAGCTTATGCATGTTTATTTCCACATCAATATTTAATTGCATGCATGTATGAATTCAAATTGATTTAGAGTTGATTGGCATGTTGGAATTTGTATTGAGTATTTCAAATGTAGGTAACATTCCAACCCCATATGTTGGGTAATATTTCAAAGGTGACACGACAATTAACAATTTAACTAGAACCACCAACAATAATTTGACTAACAAGTCACGGTGATATTTTCTAATGTGTTTGATTGCACAAGTCATTTAGGCATGGAGAAATATCAACTTTCCAAAATCACAATTCTTAGTTTACAATGAATGAAAACTAAAATATGAATATCACATTTGCATGACAGAGAAATCAAAGATAACACAATGACCCAAATTTTAACAGGACTGAGTATATGTTTTAAATATGTGAATAAATTCATATTCTATATTAATCGATGTACATGATAACCTACATCTACAAATACAAAATTTTCAGTAACCTGCATCTAAGAAAACACATTTTGAATAACCCAATACAAAAACTATAAATTGTTGTTAGAAGTTTCTTGTATGCACCTTGAATTTGGTATTTAATCCTTTTGAAAGAGCTCCTCTTAGTAAGAAGGAAAAAACATGATTTATAGAACCCTAGATTCATTTGCATGCACTACTCAATTCCATCCCCAGATAATTTTGTCGTGATAACAAAATTACTAGGTTTTTTTATTTGCACTATCCTATTAATATCAATAAAAACACAGGTTTTAAAGAAATATAAAACCTAAAAATCCCCTAGGAAGTAGTGTTGATTATTTGGGTTGGTTGTCATTGATGTCCACCCTTGAAGAAAGTCTGGTAGTGAATTCTAGTAGCACAAAGGTTTGGGTAATGGACCCAAGTTTTTTTGATGTATAATGGTATGGGTTTTAATATATCTGAAGGTAATACTATTCTAGATGGATAGTACATGTCATTCCATTTCCGGTGGTATGTGGAATGTCACATAACTCGTCACGGTTAGAGAGTTATGGCCATGTGAAATTGGAGATTGTAATTTCAGGCATTGTAGTGAAAGATGAATCTATAAACAGAAGGAAAGAAGTCAGAGCTCAAAGAGATGATGAATATACCAATGAATATGATGATGAATACACATCAGAGCATGAATTGTTCTGAGCCATCCTTCTTAGATACTCCCAAATAATATGAATAATAGACAGGGGGAGTCTATGTGGTAGCTGAGACAGACCAGAGAACCATCCTACGAGTGGCTTGCAAAGTTAGAGTAGACAAATTCAGTGCATTCAGTTAGTAGAAGTACCATATGATAGATCAATCATTTGTAGTAGTACTTCATGATAGTACAATGACATATGAGTCAAAATTATGGATAGTTGTGTAGCAGAGTCTTGGACAGTATGGACAGATATGGATTTGTAAGAACACTTAGCAGGTTTGGAAAGATATATGATAGTGGATGAGAGCATGGATTACAAATTGAAAGATATTTTTTGGAAACATGCAATGCACACAACAATTCACATTCAAAATAGAGTAATTCTCAGAAAAACAATGACAAAACTCCCTATGAGCTATGGAAAGGAAGACTAGCAAATGTGAAGCACTTCATAGTATTTGGAAGAAAATGCTACATCAAAAGAGAAGATGGCAGAATGGGAAAGTTTGACTCTCGTGTGGACAAAGGAGTACTTGTTGGTTACTCAAGTACAAAAAAAGCATACAAGTATTACAATATGAGATTGAACAAAGTTGTGGAAAGCATCAATGTAACAATTAATTAAACAGGTGGATGAGAATCAAAGGAAGAAGAAAATGAATCAGTGGAACAAATTTACGAAGAAGAAGAAAAATCTGAAGAAGAATTAGAAGAGGAATATGAAGAAGATCAGACAGAAGTAGAAGATCAAGTTCAACAAGTGCTTCCAAAGACACCTAGCAAACGAGTACAAAAGAATCATCCTTCAGATTAGATTGTCGGAAACAAGGATGCAGAAGTTGAGACTATAAGAAGAATATGTTCACGAGAAAAAATGCACCTAGCACTCTTATCTACGATTGAACCAAACTGTTTTGAAGAGGCCAGTAAGGATGAATTTTGGAATAAGGACATGAATGAAGAATTGGATCAAATAGAGAAGAATAACACTTGGGAATTGGTTCCAAGACCAATGAATAAGAATGTGATTGGCACAAAGTGGGTTTTCAGAAATAAATTGAATGAAGATGGACATGTTACAAGGAACAAAGCTAGATTGGTATGTAAAGGATATGCACAGGTTGAAGGAATCAACTTTGAAGAAACATTTTCCCTAGTTGCTAGAATGGAAGCAATCTGATTGCTCTTAGCTTATGCATTCTCCAAGAATATTAAAGTGTATCAGATGGATGTGAAATCAACCTTTTTGAATGGGGAACTTGAAGAATAAGTATACATTGAACAACCAGAAGGATTTCAATTGTCAGAGAATGCAGATTACGTGTGCAAATTGAAGAAGGCCTTGTATGGTCTAAAATAGGCTGCTAGAGCATGGTACTCTAGACTGGATAAATATTTACAGCAGGCAGGGTTCAGAAAATGAAATGCAGACAACAACCTCTACGTCAAGGTAACTCAAGATAGTATTTGATTAATTGAAGTTTATGTTGATGATATTATTTTTGGAAGTAATGATGACATGTTAAGCTAGAAATTTGCAAAGGATATGTAGAATGAATTTGAAATGTCATTAATTGGAGAACTATCCTTCTTTATGGGTCTTCAAATACATCAAAGCAATCAAGGAATTTTTATTTGTCAAACTAGGTATATCAAATAAATGCTAAAGAGGTTCAGAATGGAAGATTGCAAACCAGTTACCACTCCTATGCAAACAAGTTGCAAGTTGAGCAAAGATGATGATTCAAAGTCTACAGACTAGAGGCAATATAGTTCAATGATTGGTAGCTTACTGTATGTGAAAACATCTAAAACATATGTAATGCAGGCAGTTGGACAGGTGGCATGATTTCAAGCAGCACCAAAGGAATCACATGTATTAGCAGTGAAGAGGATTTTCAGATATCTCAAAGGAACATAAGAGTTTGGATTATGGTATCCAAAAGGAAAGGATATGTCACTTATTGCCTACATAGATGCAGATTGGGCAAGTTGCATTGATGACTGATGAAGCACCAATGGAGCATCGTTCTACTTCAGTGAGTGTTTAGTATCTTGACTAAGCAAGAAACAATCATCAGTATATTTAGCTACATCTGAAGAAGATTATATTGCAGCAGCAGGATGTTGTACATAGGTTCTATGGATGAAAAAAACTCTGACAGATATATAGGTTGAGTATGATGAGCCCATTCCAATCTATTTTGATAATACCAACGCTATCCGTATCTTAAAGAACCTGGTGATGCACTCCAAGACGAAGAACATTCCAATCAAGTATCACTTTCTACGGGAACAAGTTGCAGAGAAGAACATCAGAAGTGAATATGTGGGCACAAAAGAACTAGTGGCATAAATATTTACAAAACCACTTCCATGGGAATCCTTTGAGTATCTTCGTGAGAGACTCAGAGTAATTTCTACACCAAAATGAATGCTTATCTTATATGTCTTAGATTTACACGAGGAAGCACCATAAAGAGGACAATTTAGGTTGGGAGATCAGTTTCAAGAAGAGTTCAATTAGGGGGAGCAGCTCCAGATGGAAAGATACATTTTCCATTGATGACAAAGGGGCAGAGATTTATCATATGCAAAGGTAAATGCTTGGAGAAAGAGCACAAAGGCATGGTTCCAAGGGGAGTGATGGTCAAAGGGGGATCATGAGTGATATGACTTTAGTATTTCATCAAAGTTTTTCCATCAATGCCAAAGGGGGATATTGTTGATTATTTGGGTTGGTTTTCATTGATTTCAACCCTTGAAGAAAGTTCGGTAGTGAATTTTGGTAGCACAAAGGTTTGGGTACTGGACCCAATTTTTTTTTATGTATAATGGTATTATTTTTAATATATTTTAAGGTAAGACTATTCTAGATGGATAGTACATGTCATGTCATTTCCGGTGGTATGTGGAACGTCACATAACTCCTCACGGTTAGAAATTTATGGCCATGTGAAGTTGAAGAAACCTCATGAGTCATATAGAAGCCCCAAAAGGTCAAAGTAGTCAAAGTTGTTGCAAAGAAGAAATTATTTAAATAATAAAGTGAAGTGATGAGTGCAGTATAAGTCAAAGTATAAAAAATAAATTATTTAAATAATAAAGTTAATGGAGAAATTACTAAGTGGACAAGTGGTTAGAAGTGGGTTAGCCATAAAATAAGGAAAGTGGTTTAAGATGGTTAGAAGGTAACCCCTTGAGGAAGATACATACTAGTATAAATAAGAGGCAAGGGTCTCTCATTTAATCACACTTGAGCATATTGAATATCTACAAGTGACAGAGGTAACCAAAGAATATCTAAGGGAAATTTCAGAGGGAAGGTGAAGTAAAGTGATGTAGGAGCATCTCCAGCAAAGCATGAGTGGAGGACAGTTAAGCGCACTAGCGCGCATTTTGATGAAATAATTTTGAATTAAAGGAGGCGTATCATGCAAATGTTCCAAAAAAGTTGAAATTTATGAACATCTTTAATGTTTTGGAGTTGGATGATCGCATGAGATCGTTGGAGGATGTATTTTCTTTTAATGACGCTGCATACAGTACCTAGGTCTACACCCTTGCCCCTCCTCTCTCATTTCCCTATTCCTTCATCGAATTTTTCTTCTTTTGTTTGATAAAGTCGCTTTCCCATCTGTTTAATGACCTGGTTTTCCTTATTGGATTGCTTGACTGATTCTTTGCACCGAATTATTTATGTTTTCCTTGAAAGATAATTGCATGTCTGGTTTGAGTTTGAAATACTTGTCATCATGTTTTCCACTAATTGAGCATGCAGCAAGCTGACCAAGCCTTTCCTGTGTGCAGGAGACATCCAGGTCCGCCAATTGCTTTGTATGCATATAAAGCAACCATGAGCAAAAAATCAATGTTCAGAGAAGTCCATTTCGGGCTTGAAATACAAGCAAACAGACAGGTTCAATTTTCAACGGTGGATATCCCATGAACAATTCATATAAATGAATCTCATGCATTCGGAGTTTCAAAGTTGCCCAAGGATTAACGACCAGATAAAAGTTTCAAAGAGCCGAAGTCCTAAAGTGACGAGAGACTGCCACGTCAACTGAGCCCATACTACTTCGAGATTTTTCCATGCTTTACATTCCGAGCTCCTGAAGCTCGAAGTCTCGAAGTGACGAGAGACTACAACGTCAATTAGGCCTGTACTACTCTGGGAGTTATACAAAATTTGCATCTAAAATATCCTGAACTCCAAAGTGACGAAATACTGCCATGTCACTTCGGGAAAAAGTTACTTCGGGAGATATTCATGCTCCACGTTCAAAATATATTGAGCTCTAAGAAATTGGTGTCATCGCTAAATAAGATAGAGGAGTTCTAATATGGCAGATGGATAGAACTTTAGCAAGGGTGCTAAAGTAGCAGGGTCACTTGGATCACAGATTGCGACAAGATCGACGACCACACTTCATTGCGAGGACAAAAAATGCCTGAACGTTAACATCCTTGAGTGGTCCTGCAATCGAAACCATGGTATTGTTGGAGAGGTATGTGGCATCTTGTCGTGGATTGCGGGGGTCGAAGCAGTGTGGACCCAAATCTCCTTTGACAACTTCTACAATCACGTGATTTTATCACGTCTAATCCAAGAGAAACGCGTGGAAACCAACTGGGAGTTAAGCCAAATAGTCAAAGAAAAGTCATCAGGAGAAGCAGAATGGTAGAAAACTGTGACCAGTCCGCCACAGAGAAAACAGGAATGTCGAAGACTCCGAGAAAAACACTGGGAGACCTACTTCTTCCTCAAACAGATAATGTGAAGAAGTTGTCGAATACATCCAGTCATCTCCAGTAGCCTCAAACATCATGCAGGCATGCTAAGGCTCAATGAAGAACTTGGTTTTGTCACTCCTAGTCATTCTCTACCATTTTCAATTTATTTTGGTGCATGCGTCGGTCCAGTTTCATCGCTAGTGTCAGTTTTCAATTATTTAGTTCAAGACTTTGTTTAGTTTAAAGCATAATAAGTTGTCTTCTATGTGTGATAAGAACCACTCTTTTTTATTAAGTCAAGTGTGAAGTATACATTTTTTTACTCCAACAATGCTTTAGTCAAGTTAATTAGTTGTTCTACAATTGTTAATGTAGAGTTAAGTCTCAGTCCTAGATGGACGAGAGCCTCTGCAACTCTGATAAATATGTAGTTTTTGTATGTTTTGAGGGTTCGATTTTTGGGAAAGGATAGCAATACATCACATTGGTTGAACCCATTCTATGCATGGATTAAATCTCTCTACTTGGTGAATATACTCTTGATGACAGTGTTTCGTTCAAATATTCATGTGTTTTTATCTTATCTTGAATGCAGTTTTTTTATTTGTGCAAAGTACATTTCATTTCCTTCGGCTATTGTATAACTTGTTTTTATTGATATGCAACCTATGAAAACAACTAATTCTTGGTGAAGATTTGTTTTTATTGCAACATGTGGGAGAAATTGTGTTTTTGATACATGTTTAATGTCTGAAAATGATATTTTAAGTATTGAACTTCTTGCAGTAGATTATTCATTGAGTAATTTGTTGTTTCCCTTTGTTTTCTATTATTTCACTTGTCTATCATTAGTGTTCCACCAACCAAGGAGGACCCTCATTCATATCATTTTTCCAACCCAACCATGCTCCTTTCTTGATAAAACCAACCCTCTAATTGACCCAAAAAATAAAATTATCAAAGGATAATCATCCCAAAACTTGAGGTGGCCTAGCTTTTCCCTTTAGCAGTTAGGTGCAGACTTTAGGACCAACATCTTTTGATGTCCTTGCCGGGGAATGGAGTAAAAAAATATATTTCCCTAGGAGAACGACAATGATCAGATATGATCTTTGATGGTGAACAAATACCAGGCACATTTAGACTGCATATCATTCACCTGGTGACTCCATGGTTAAAGAATCCAGTGGTGACTCCACTGAGTAAAATTTACGAAAAAAATATTGGCGCCCAAAAAAGGAATCAACAAGTCAAAATATGAACACAGCAAAGCCACCAAGTCTCATCCTAACCCTGATAAGGACACAACAGTCTCTGATCCAGAAAGGAAACTAAGAAAATTCACCGTAGCTCAAAGATATACCTCCCCCTAAAGGGTAAAGTTGTGCCCAAAGAGTCTACTTATATTCATCATCATAAGAAACTTGAATTTTCTATTCCTGAGGGTCACAATTCCAAGGAACATCAAACATCTTCAACTATTGACTCTACTTCATCATCCAGTCCAGCATCCACCCTTGCAGCTCCCATAAATATTCAGATTCCTATTTCCCAAGCCATGGTTGCTAACATGATGAATGCCATAATTGCTTCCAGATATGCACCCCTAGTTCTTCCTGTAGGCTTACATGCACTCTCAGCCACAAATTACATGAAATATTTACCAAGATATAATGGGGAGGGTGACTTCACTGCTGAGGATCATCTGGTAGCCTTTTACATCTCTACAAAAAACTTTAGCATTGACTGTGCATATGTGTGGATGAGGTTGTTTGTGCAGAGTCTAGGTGGGGAAGTAAGGAAATGGTTATGGGGTCTTCCTCCAACCTCCATCGTATATATTGAGATGTTATATGAAGCTTTCATAAAGAAATGGGGAGATAGGAGATATTGTCTCTACTACATCACTGAGTTTGGGGCTCTGAAGATAAAGAATGGTGAATCTATTTTAGACTTCACTAAGAGATTCAATAAGATGTATGGTAAAATCCCATATGAGATCAAACCAACTGAAGCCTCTACCAAGATCACTTATGCCAATGCATTTGATGCAGATTTCCTCCTTTTGTTAGGGGAGAGAAGATCCACCACACTGTTGTCCATGCAGGAAGCAACCATTGAGGTTGAATCCAATATCTTGGCCTCAGATAGGTTAAATACTAGATCTGATCAAGAAGAGAAGAAATAGAGAGAATATTCCCCTACCTCCTCTAACCCAGCCACATCTAATCCCAAACTTGATGAAATGAATAAAACTTTGAAGGATCTGACATCTGAAATAGCTAAGCTGAAATGGGAATCTAAAAAAACAAACAGATCTTTTCAAGGGGTTGGAAATAGAAATCCAAACTAGTTTAGAGGGATTTGATGCCCCTTAGCTAATGCAGAGAGAAAGGAGGAATGTTGATGATCAAATGGTAGCGCCTCCTTTCCAAGAAAATCAAATTGAGGAGATAGATGTAGACAACTATGTTGTAGATGATATTGTTGTACTTTTCAATGAAACAGATTATTATACTAGTCACTTAACGCAACAAGAATATGAGGTAGCACAACTGTCAAATCAGTTTGATAATCAGATAGAGGAAGAGGGAGTTATTCAAGGCCAACCATAGAAAAAATATGATTTTAAGACAAGAGGGGGGACTCCCAAAGCCACTACCTCTGATCAAAACAAAAAGGCTAAAGTCCTTCCCAAGCCAAATCCAAAGAAAGATGTGTCATCTAAAGCTCAACAACTTCCCCCACCTAAACCTGTAGTCCCTGAGATAAAGGAAGTTGATAGGACACCAAACTCTTTCATCCTAGAGCATGAGTTGAGCAAGATCAATATCCCTGTGCCTTTGACAGAACTAATGAAGAATGAATCTTTCAAAAAATCCATCATGAAATTTCTGCAGCCACCTTCTTCTATTGTATCTTTTGATGTAATTAGTCTGCAGGATGAGAACCTAGCCATTACTATGGGTCCACACATTGAGGATGGATATGATTCTTATCCACCATTCTATATATCTTTAAATGTCCATGATAAGATCCTACATAACTGTCTTATGGACTCAGGAGCCTCACACAATGTTATGCCCAAGGTTGTTATGGAAGAACTAGGTCTAGAGATCACAAAACCCTACCAGGACTTGTACTCACTTGATTCTAAGAAATTAAAATGTCTGGGATTGATAAAAGATATGGTGGTTTATTTGGCACAATTTCCAATTAAGAGTGTAGTGATGGACATTGTTGTGGTTTACATTCCCCCGAAATTTGGTATGCTCTTATCTAGAACTTAGGATAAGAATGTTGGAGGATCATTACAAATGGACCTCACTTACGCCACCATCCCTATGTTCGATGGGGAACATAGGAGGCTATGAAGAGAGGTCATATTATCCTATATCATCAGTGACCATCAAAACCCTAGCAATCACCCAATTTATGCTATGGAGAATGAGATCGGCTCATCTGTTTTTCATTTAAATGACGATGAACCTGAAATATTAGTTAGCCAATGCAAAGCTCAGCCACTGACAGATCAACAAAACAAAGTATGGAAGATGTATTTCGATGGATCTTCATCAAAGAAAGGAACTGGGGTAGATATACTCCTCATTTCCCCTTCACAAGAGGTAATAACACTCTCTTATAAGCTAGAGTTTGAAACTACTAACAATATAGCTGAATATGAAGCTCTAGTGCTAAGATTCAGGGCTTCCAAAGACATGGCTGGTTTTATGGCAGGTTTTGGTGATTCTGAGTTAATCATCAATCAAGTTAAGAACATCTATTAAGCTAAACAATAGAGGCTCAAGCAATACAAAAACAAGGTATGGGACCTGATTGGAAATTTCTTTCTAGCATTTAATATATCCTTCATCCCCAGAGAGGAGAATCAAAAGGAAAATTCTTTGGCCTTGGCTGCCAACACTTTTAGACCTCCCATTGGTCCAAATATTAAATATTAGGTGGAAATCAGAAATAGGACAACCATACCAGGCAACATAAAGCACTGGAAATTCTTTAGCGATGATCCAGAGCTGCAGAGGTTTCTACAGACCATTGAAGAATTCTCCAATATCTCAATCGACCAAAAAAGCCAAGAAGGTGAAAATAATGAATTATAAAATCAACAAACATCTCATTTGCTAAAGACAGTAGCTAGCCACGATATTTTGGAGTTTAAAACCAATCACATTCCAAAAGGACTAGTGCCATTGGAGAGGTTGTTTGATAGTAATGATGTTTCCAGAGAAGTTTCCATGAAGAATCAAGAAGAAGAGATAACATATTGCAATATTGGGACCACTAAGAACCCCGAGATCATCAAGTTGTCTAAAGCATTAGCTACGGAACAAAGGGACAGGTATGTCAGTCTCATCAAAAAATTTGTTGATACTTTCGCTTGGTCGTATGAGGATTTAAAGACATTTGACACTGACATCATCTAGCACAAGATACCTCTGAAGGCTGGCTCCAAGACATTCAGACAAAAGATTCGACAATTTAATCCCATGTTGGTGTCTATAATCGAGAAAGAGATGAAATGAATGTTGGATGCAAAGATTATTGTACAATTGAGGTACTCAAAATGGGTGGCCAACTTGGTACCTGTGAGAAAGAAAAATAGGGAGATACGCTTGTGTGTTGATTTCCGAAATCTAAACAAGTGCTCTCTAAAGGAAAATTATCCCCTCCCCAAGATAGATCATATTTTACAAAGGGTGGTAGGTGCCCACGGGATTTCCTTGTTAGATGGATACTCTAGTTATAACCATATAGTGATGTGTGAAGAAGAGAAAGAAAAAACAACATTCACCACCCCATGGGGAACATTCATGTACGACAATATGCCTTTTGGGATGATGAAAGAAGGGGCCACTTTTCAGAGGGCCATGGACATAGCTTTCATGGGGGAAAAAGACAAATTTATGGTTATATATTTGGATGACATCACCAGTTTCTCCAAGTTTGATGATGAACATTTGCAGCATCTGGAGCAGGTTTTCTAGAAATGCAGGAGATATGGAGTATCTCTTAATCCTAGGAAGTCTCACTTTGCCATGCCAGAAGGGAAGATCCTGGGCCACATCATATCAGCAAGAGGTATAAAAATTGTTCCAAAGCAAGTCTATTCCATTCAAGAGATCAAAATCCCCAGAAATAAAAAGGCTATCCAGTCTTTCATTGGCAAGATATAATTCCTAAGGCACTTTGTGCCAAATTTCACCGAAATCCTGAAGTCTATCACTAACATGTTGAAGAAAGATGTTGTGATAAAATGGTCTCTAGAGGAAAAATAAACATTCCAAAGGATCAAGCAGGCTTTAGTTGAAGCCCCTGTATTAGCCAACCCTAACTATATCAAGTATTTCTTCATTTTTTCTTTTTCTTCCGAGGAGACCATTGTTGATGTACTACTCTAGAAAAATGGAGAAGGGAATGAACAACCGATAGCCTTTTTTAGCAAATCCCTCTAAGATGTTGAGCTGAAGTATGATATATTAGAAAATCAGGCTTATGTGCTGGTCAAAGCACTCAAGGACTTCAGGGTATATGCATTACAGTCTAGCATAACATCCTTTGTTCCTAGCAACAGTGTCAAAGAGATTCTGGTCCAGCCAAACAGTGAGGGGAAAAGAGGGAAGTGGATTGTCAAACTATTGGAGTATGACCTGCACATAAAACCCATCAAGATGATAAAGGGACAAGGAATTGCCAAGTTGTTATCAGAATCAAACTGTAAGGTGCTATAATTACATAAAATCTTCACCCAATCAGATGCATCCATCATACGGCCTGGACAAGACAGCATGCAGGTATTTGAAAATTACTCCTTTTCACCTTGGTATAGAAACATCATTTATTTTCTACATCATCTTGAATGTCCACTAGATCTGAAGAAGACAAAGGTCAGGTCCCTCAAATTAAAGGCTATCAAATTTTGCATCTCAAACCAAAAATTGTATTGGCATCTTGTTGAAATTCCTTGATGAAAATGAAGCCAAACAAGTCACAATAGAAATGAATAGAGGAGTATATGGAGGAAACCATCATTGGAAGGCCATAGCTCTCAAGATCCTAAGGGTATGGTACTACTAGCCCACCCTTTTCTCTAATATATTTACTATTGCTAGGGCCTACAATGAATGTTAGAGATTTGCAGGAAAACATAAGTTACTATCACTACCCCTAAAACCTATCACTGCTAGTGGTCCATTTCAACAATGGGGTTTAGAATTCATATGCAAGATAAATCCACCCTCCAGTGGGACACAAAATTGGATTCTTACTGCCACTGACTATTTCACCAAGTGGATCGAGGTTGTGACCACCAGGAATTCCACTAACAAGGTGATCATGAATTTCCTCAAAACCAATATCTTTGCTAGATTTGGCTGCCCCAACGAGCTTATAATAGACAACGCCCAAGCATTCAAGTCCAAATCCATGATTGACTTTTGTGGCAGTCATAACATTTCCTTGACACATTCCACGCCCTATTACCCTCAGGGGAATGGTCTAGCAGAGCCATCAAACAGAACTCTCATCGGGATTATCAAGAAGTTGTTGACCGAAAACAAGAAATCTTGGGACTCTAAACTCAAATATGCTTTATGGGCCGACAGAATAAACACCAAGAAGTATTTGGAAACCTCTCCATTTGATCTTGTCTATGTTGTGGACGTTGTTTTTCCCACCCATCTTGGTATACCAGTCCTAAAATTCTTACATGAAGAGATTGAGGAGATAAATTACATCCAAAGGAGAATATTCCAAATTATAGAGGTTCAACAAAAGAGAGAAGCATTGGATTAGAGGACCGAAGCATACCAGAGTAATATTAAATCATCCTTTGATAAGAAAACCAAGAAGGAGGTCTTTCAAGAAGGTGACATGGTCTTGAGGTGGGATGCCAAAAGGGATGACAAGTCCAAGCACGATAAGTTCGATAACCTTTGGTTTGGCCCTTTCAAGGTAGTTGAGGTTATAGACAATAACACATTTATCTTGCATAATCTAGATGATACAGAGATCTTCGGAGGCCCAATAAATGGGTGCTTCCTAAAACACTATTTTTTTTAAGGATGAGGGAAGGTCTCTCTTGTACCATAGATGTTTTCCTTTTGTTTTTTCATTTTATTAGTTAGTTGTGTGTGAATAAAGACTTTGTAGCCCAACAAAGACACTAGGTTTTAGCTACAGTTTCAAGTTTCAATAAAGACTCCATAGCCAAACAAAGGCACTAGGGTTAGCTTCAACATTAATTTTCATAGATGCATGGCTAGTAGACAGAACAAAGGTAAGAAGAGGGAGGTGGAATGTAACACACCCACGACAGGGCATAAAAATTTTCTCTGTTCTTAAAGGATAGATTCTCCATCCATGGTTTCTAATTTGGAAAGACAGGGAACCAGTCTGACCTCCTAGTCAAGGATCTCTAATTCTAGAGCCAAACGACTCTTTGAGACCTTGATGGTCTCGTTTTGTAATTAAACGCAGTCCCTTTCGACTTCTGGGTGCAGGTCTAATGGTACCTGCGACCTTCCCCTTTTACGCTTGCAGAATCTTTGAGTCTGGATGCTAGCTCCTTTTCTGATAACCCCCTTCCCTGATATGACCTTGGGTGATGGCCTTACATAACCATGTGATTGTGGGAGTGGTCAAGGGTGGTTTGAAGCCAAACTACTTTTTGCCCCACAATTCACCTTGAGCCTCCACATGTCCTTTCTCCAAAACTATGGTCTGGATTGTAGCCTGCCCTCAACTTTTTAAAGCTTGCGCACCTTCAGTCCCTACAATGCGAATGGACTGTTGATCTCATCGACCTTGATGGTGCTTCTAAATTGACGTCTCAGATCCATCCTTTTCGAATCTATGGATCGGATCTAACCTTTCTAAATCAACGGCTATGATTTATTTCATGATTCGAGTTTCAGGAGTTTCAACTCTCAACCCTCGCTTCCTCCTCAGTAGTTGTCTTTCAGAATGGATGATCTACTGACACCTATCACTACAGATGTGCAGCTATGATTTTCCTCCGAGAGACCAGCCTTCGGGAGTTTCAGTTCTCAAATTCTCATTTCTTCTAAAGAGATTTCTCCGAAACGACAGATCGGCTACTATGCGTCCTCCTCAATCGACGGTTCTGCTCTCGCTTCGGGACTTTGGCCTCCTCAACTAGGTCAATGGTTCTTCATCTCCCTCCTTGATCAATGATCGAGACCTTTTCCGGGTCTTTGAACCTTTTCCTCCTCTCTTTTCTTCCGGAGTTCTAGATCTGGCACCGAGTGTCCACCTTCACATAGACGGCTCTCGTCGTGTCGGATTTCTAGACTTCAAAAATCTCAAATCTCAACTGTCGATTTTCCCCAATGGATTTTGGGGCTTCCGAAGTTTGTCTTACTCCTCACTTGGAAACCTCCGAAGTAGTTTTCCCCGAAGTCTCTGATCTATCGACATGTATCCCCTATCGGTCGATGGACAGGATCTACTTCGACTCTTTGGCTTTCGGGAGTTTCAAGCTTCTACGCACTTGTTTCCTCCCGAAGTGCATTTACCCGAAATACACAATCTCCTGACATGTATCACCCTGGTGATCAACAACCAGGATTTACTTCATATGTTTTTCCTCCTCCTTGTCCAAAAACCTTCGAAGTTGTGGATCTTATGCCTCATGTCCTCCTTGATGATGGATGGTCGCAAATTACTTCAGGACTTTGGGACCTTGACAGGTCCACTCTCTTGTGCACACAAGGGTTAATTCTCATGCACTTACTTCCGGATTCAACGATTACTGGTCCTTTACACTCAGATCCAATAGATGAGATCCGTTCCTCTCCTTTGGGCTTCCTTTTTTCATTGGACATTGATCTAATGGTCCATTCTCCTCTCCACAACTGATTTGACGGTTGTTTTTTTTCCTCCTCCTGAGTTTTCGACTTCCTCTAGCTTAGAGGATTTTCTAAGTATTCAAAGGCCTCGTCCTTTGTTCCTCCTACGAGTCCATCTCTTGGACCTCATATGCACCTCTAAAAAACGCTTATCTCTTCTGAGCTTGATCTTCTTGAAGATCTCAATTTCCCACGCATTCCTTGCATTTCAGGGATCTCGTCAAACTTAGATCGAAGGTCCATGATGATCGATGGTTCACAGTAATTGCAGGGCCCCAACATGGATGGTCTTTGTCAGAGATCTCAACCTATGCAATTTGGAAAGTGCTCGCTCAACTCTATTCTGATCCTAGTCGTTGATCTTCCATCCCCAACGAGATCAATGACGTGGGTTGATTGTGGGCAGTGAACTAGACGGTCCACTAAATTCACCTTCTCTCTCCACAATGATTCCCAACCATCAATTAAATCGAACGGTTGGTGT
>JASDQU010241382.1:28383-41785 GCA_032191745.1 Picea mariana
AAAATAGAATTAGATTGTTAATAGTGTTTTGATATCTAGTGAAATCAGGGTGGTTGCATCCCCCATATTTTTGAAACAAATTTGATCTTATCAACAGGAAACAATTATGTTTCCTGAAACCTATATAAACATATCATTTTGTAAACATTTGATCATCTCATCCTGGGGCGAGAGTATGGATATTTATATACAGACTTGAATGACTCAGAATACATTATAGCTTTAGCTTTATGTATCATGTTTTAATTTAAGTTTTGCTTATCTCAATATGATGATATATGATGATAGCCTTTCGTCAGCATGATTTATTTTTATTTGAGATAATCCTTTTCACATACTTCCCGTATCTCGTGTCTCAGATATAACACACAACGATCCTTTATTCAATTTAAATTAGGATATTTATCTTTAATTTCAGTTGAATATTTACATGCAAGTTCTTACAGGAAGAATTATTTCGTCGTAGTTACTTGCAAATTATAAGATTACTGTGACTGCATCTATTATATGTTTTGTTATTATAAATTCAATCTCTAGCATTATCGTTCCTCATTTACTAGGGGCAATCTCAAGATCTGTAACAGGTTTACTTCATTAGATAAAGGTGGCTGTATATTCAACATCCAACAGACATTGGATGCAATAACAGGTTAGCCTGTTATTTGATTTCGCTGGTTTCCTGAATATAGAATTTTTCTCTATATAAAACATTTTCTACTATCTATTATTTTTTGTTCAATTATGAAGCTTGATGTGTGATGTCACGAATGTATACATCTAGGAAAACAAACCAAAAAATTAAATAGTGATTTCACTTTCTTTATTATTGTTATCAAAGGAACCGATTTACTTTTTATTTTTATGAGTTTAGATTAAAACCCGTGCTTTGTACAGATTGTATATAAAGTTATCATACATATATTATTTAAATAATTTGCACATATCTATACTTAGATGTACATATAGATTTTAGTAATTGTTTTTAGTAAGTTAYTGTTTTTCCTTTTAGTTGTTTTTCTCTTTCTTTAGAATTTAGATCTGTCAACGGAGCCGCAAAACCCATTGGAGTGAATTAATCCAAACGGCTTGGGTTAATTAGACAACCCCGGACCRGATTCACTCCTCTAGTTGACGAGCGGTCAATTTCGCCCATCAACATATAGTTATTTTTAATATTTATTATAATGATTTTTATTAACAATAAAGAGTTTCTCTTTCCTTCGAGATTGTAAAAATCTCTACTAACATGTCAACCACCTGAAGGTGGAAGCTTATTTGCTCCAAAAAATTATGTGCATTGTTGATATGAGGTTTTTAACATATCAACATGCTAAGATGATTTTTTTAATTTTTTTATTATGTAAGATGATTAATAATGTTAGTGGATTTTTTAAAAATATTAGTTTATTAGCATTAATGAAAATAAATTAAGTTAAATTTTTACATTAATCATATCATTATTATTTTTGCATTGTTTATTAAAAATAGTTATTCATAATATTTGTGATTTTTATTAAAAATGAGTTAAAATGATATACTATCAACACATATGTGTTTTATTGTAAGTGTTCCAATGAATGTTTAAGTGTTTAAATGCAAAAATGCAAGAAAGACCATATTAAAAAAAATAAAAAAATAAAATAGATAAAAAAAAAATCTAAAAAATACATAATATTTTATAAAATAATATTTATATTTATATTATTATTTTTAATTAAATACATATAATAAAATAAAATATAATACAATATATAATATAATATTATAAAACTTGAGAAAATCTACATCAAATATACATATTCAAATTTACATTAAAATTCATTACAACAACAAATCAAATAAAATCAACACAATAAATAAAAGCTCATGTACAATTTCAAATCAACACAACAAATACAAACATCACAAATTCATGCACAAGTGTAAATCAATATACATAACGAACCATTGACAAAGTTATTCATACACGTACACATACAATTTCAAATAAACAAACATACAATATATAAATTCAAATACAATGAAATATAAATCTTAAACAAACCTACATTAAATTTACACAATAAAATTCATCACAATTACAAATCAACAACAAACACAACCATTACAATTTTTATTTCAAATCAATCCACAAATCAATATATATAACCAAACACTATCACACATACAATTTCAAATAAACAAACATACAATATACAAATTCAAATACAATGGAATATAAAGCTTAAGCAAATCTACATTAAATATAGACAATACAATTCATCACAGTTACAAATCAACACAACAAACACAAATATTACAATTTCAAATCAATATACATAACCAAACATTGTCAAATTCATTCATACACACACATATAGAATTTCAAATAAACAAACATGCAATATACAAATTCAAATACAATGGAATATAAAGCTTAAGCAAACCTACATTAAATATAAACATTCGAATTTGCAAAAGACAATTCATCAAAATTACAAATCAACACAACAAACACAAGCATTACAATTTCAAATCAATATGCAAATCAACACAACAAACACAAACATTACAAATTCATGTACACATTAAATCAATATGTGTAATCAAACATTGACAAAACCATTCATACACATACACACAATTTCAAATAAACGAACACACAATATATAAATTCAAATACAATAGAATGTAAAGCTTCAACAAACCTACATTAAATATACACATTCAAATTCATCACAATTGTAGGTCCAACACAACAAACAAAGACATTACAAATTCATGGACAACTTCAAATCAATATACATAACCAAACATTGACAAAACTATTCATACACATACACAATTTCAAATAAACATACAATATACAATGGAACATAAAACTTAAGCAAACCTACATTAAATATACACAATCAAATTTACACATTAAAATTCATCACAATTACAAATCGACACAACAAACACATATTATATTCTTAATCTCATGTACAATTTCAAATCACATACAAACATACATAAACAAACATTGATAAAAACCACTTACATATATATGCAATTTCAAATAAACATTGATAAAAGTCACTTACATATATATGCAATTTCAAATAAACAAACATACAAAATAGAAATTCAACTATACAAACACACAATATACGATTTCAAGTCAAAATACAAAACCAAACAAGCATTATTAAAACTACTCTCACACATACATATGAAACTTAAAATAAGTAAACACACAATATAAAAATTTATTCAAATACACACTCGTTATACAATTTCAAATAAGTAAACACATTATACAATTTCAAGTCAAAATATAAACATGATCAAAATCACACATAAGTATACAATTTCACTTAAGCCAACATACATTATACAATTCAAAATTTAATAAATTGCATATATAAAATACTAAAATATAATTAAAAACAATAAAAAACAAAAATTAATATTGAAAAAAATAAAAATAATATGAATGTTKTTTTTTTTTATTARAGAGGTATTTAGTGTTTTTGGTGTATTATGTAARATTRTATAATTTGTATGTGTAAAAACTTTCTAAAAAAATGAATGTAGGATTGCATTAATTTAAATGTAGTTGTGACWAGTGTTATTATATGAGTAGGATGGATATTGAAGTGTAGGATTACATGCTTTAAATGTGAATGCTACAAAATTGATGTGTCTAGAAAGTGTATTGTAATGTTTGTGAACTTAAGAAAAGATAAAAATAATCACACAAATAAGAAGAGCTACACTACTCTAAGAAGAATGAGCCCCATCCTCCTTAGAGCACTTGGAAGGGGTTTCACCCCTCCCATAATTTTTTTATTTATTAATAATTGTATGTATATAACTCTCTCGAATATTTAAAAAACGAAAGAAAAAATTAAGATATAATTAAATCCATATTTATTTTAAGCAAAACCACAATTAAGAGTCATTCCCTTATTATGTGTAGGTGGATAATTGAACTTACAAATTCCCATGACCTGATATATACCAATGAATCTTATGAATTCCATGTTGATTTTCCAAATCATACTCCATGGATGTGCCAAAAGGTATGATTCCTTCAACTTTTTCTCAATTGTCTTAAAATTCTAGGTCATTTGTTTTTAGGTCATTTCATTGCTTGTAATTTTGTGATTCGTATGTAGTCAAATTACTTACTTGTTTTGGAAATCATTGATTATTCTATTTTTCAAGTTTTTTAGTGTTTTGCTCATATGTAATGAGACTACCTACTTGTTTTAGTAATCATTGATTATTCTCCCTTTTTATATTTGTTTTGGTAATCATTGATTTTTTTTTTTAGTTTTTAAATTTTACATCATGGATTTGGTGTTTTATTCATATGGATTTAGAATCATTAATTATATTCTCATTTTATAGTTTTTCAATTTTAGTAAATGGGTTTGGTGTTTTGTTTAATAAATATATTCACCTTAAATGTACCGTTGTTAATTAACAAGGTTACAATTTTGTTTTTCTTTTATTAGTTTTAATCTTCAACTTATAAACCATTTATAATTTATTTTTATAAGTCAGTATAAGATTCTATATTACTCTTAAAAAATATCTTACAGAAAAAGGTTGTTGGTGTGCCAAAAAGGAAACCAAACCAGTTGTGAACCGTCAATGTTTTTGCCAAGATTACCTTGAAACGATAGACTTTTGAGTCTGCTAACCTTCAATAACTAAGAAAATTTTAGAACTAGACATATTACCTCCTTCTAGAGTAAAGAGAGGAAAACTATCTGCTAGAATACTACTAGAACTAGACCGACTACAACTACTAGAACCTGGGTAGAGATGTCTGAACTGAAAATTTAAAACTAAAACTAGAGAACCTGGGGCCGATCCGTCATTCCTCCAACTTGACTCTTGCTTTATTCCTTGGGGGATGCCACCCAAACCTTTCGTGTCTGAGTTGGTGCACCATGGTCGTTCACATGTGTTATATCCATATGGTGGGCATACCTCAGGTACATGTGGAACTGTGCTGCTAGTCTTTCTTGCTTGCTCTGCTAGTTTTTTTCGATTTCTACCAACAACTTTACTATGGTCTCCAACCCGCTAACGCGACGCTAGATGTCTTCCATCAAGGTCTTCATCTCCCGTTGGTCCTCCATACGAGTTTCCTCATAGTCTACCTTTACTTTTCCTATCAACAACTTTGTATGCCATGCCATCTCTTGGGTGCGAGTTGGAGGGTCTCTCGAGTGTGAGTTGTCCCCATATCAATAATCCAGTCCACCTCCTGAGCTACCTTATTTTTATCTTTTCTCTCATGATATAACTTAAGTTCCTCCTCCCATTTTTCCATTGCTTCTTTACCTTTCTATGGTACTGTGACTTGATACATCCTAGCAACATCCCTTGTCGCATTCTCAATCCTTGTATTCTTTCGAGAACTCTCTGTTTGGGAGTCCACGAGTGGGATACCTTTCCTTGTAGTGTATTTCATGTGTGCCATATTTCTATCCTCTTCTCCCTCTAATCCTCTAGCTCTCTCCTAACTCACAACACTATACTTTCTCCATAGGGAAAGCAAACCAAAAATATGACCCAAGTGTAAATCAGATCTCTGTGGGGTGTGGATAACCAGAATGAAAACCTGAATATAAAAACCTCTTGCATGATTGTTGTTATTTCTTAATGATACTCCCTTCAGGTGGTTTTTACGGTTGCACGAAATATCGGGCATGTCACCTTGTGCCATTGTCCTTCCTTTTGCGCTTCACATGTCACTTCCCCTGTTTCAAGTACTATGTCTTATCCGTTTTGGTATGACCAGATCCGTTGAGGACAAATTCCGCTCCAAACCATCTTCCATATTTTCTTGCCTCCTTTGCTTATGATTGCCTCGACTTAGCCTGTAACTTCCTTCTTTACTATCCTCTTTAACCTCCCTGCTGAGAAGTACTACTACCTTCCTTGCTCTCCCCTTCCTTTCAAATCGTCGCATGAGATCTTGAGGCCATGTGGAATTTTTTCGTTATCCCTTCTAGGTCCCACTCCAGGTTTGCTTGACACTCATTTCCATCAATGTGACTATCTTCTCGGTGGCTGTCACGATGATCTTTAGTTACCATATGTTCGTAGTCTATTCTTAGCCGACCAACTAGAATATGTGTCCAAGCCTTGTCCAACATATTGCCTTCGTGATTCACTCCCTCATTGGATAACATATCTGCCAAAGTATTTTTCGACCTTCTCACCCACCTGAAATCTTTGGAGGATTTGAGCTAGGCACCAATGATTTATGAGCTTGCAAATGTTGGTTCCACACCGTAATAGTTTTGCAGTGCCTATAACCAGAGATGAGTCACCTTCAACTGTAACATTGACTAGACCTTCTCGTATCAAAATCTCTAGCCCATGTTCCAAAGCTCCAAACTCTACTACATTATTTGTTGTGTTATCAATGCTAGTTGCATATAGACGAACAAGTTTCCCTCCATTGTCTATGATCGCTCCTCCCGCACCAGCTTTACCGGGGTTTCTTTTTTATGCTCCATCGAAATTCAGTTTCAGGAATCCTACTCGAGGCATAGTCCACAATTTGGATTCATTGTGGATCTTTGGGTCGCGATGAGAAGATGTTGAGACTCTGGTATTTCAACTGTAACAATTGTAAAATATGTAAGTCTTGGTGTGACGGGTTTCTCATGGAAGGAGGGATATTCCTGCTCATAATTGTTTCCCTTAACTAGGTTTTGATACAATCCACCACCTTTGTGATAGGGTGGGATTCATTCTTGAAAATTTTCCTATTTCTTTCCTTCCAAATTGTCCAGATGACCATCCCAGGAGTTAATCCCCAACATAAATTAACCAATTCATTTTCATTATAGTGTCCCATCTAGTTCCCCAAAGTTGCTATGATATCATCGTTCACTCTATTAGTCTGTCGGTACAGAATAGCTACCCAGTCCCAAACATCTGTTGTATAAAAGCACACATCTAGTAGATGGTATATTGTATCCTCTTGAACTTTGCAGAGGTGGCATCTTGAGGGTCCATTTAGGCCTCTTTTAACTAGGTTCCCCCACGTTAGGATTTTCTTGTGTAGGATCAACCATTTAATTTTTTTTATCTTCGGCCACGGTGGGAGGCTCCATAGGCATTCCCACTGGGGTTCTGTGTTTCTCTGATCATGAACCACAATATAGTGATGGGCTTCATTTAGAGTGAATTATCCTCCATCTTTCCTACCCCAACACAATCGTTCCTCCTCATCAAAGAACATGATCTTTATTTTTCCTAACTCCTCTTTTATTTCTTTGACCAACTGATAGTCTCGATTCTTATCTTGAGTTTGAATAATATCCCAAATTCTCCATTTAGGGATATTGTCCCTTTGTTTCCAATATCGACACACTTTTATTTTGTCTTTCCCAAGCATCTCTTGTTTAACACATTCTCTATCTTGGTTTTCCAGTCAGGGTTCCTACTGCCACCCATCTTCACATAATCTAGCTGTTTGACCATTGCTAATTTCCCAAAAACTATGTTCTTGAACCCAATTTCTATTTCTCCAAGACAAATTCCAAATGGTCGATCCCTCCCTTGTGCCTATGAAATGAATAAGGTATTGAGGGGTACTATCAGGGGCGTATTTTTTTTTCCATAGGTTTTCCCACGAGACTGGGCTATCTTTGGCCCATCTCCACCATAGTTTTTTTCCATAAGTAGTGTTTGTTGTTTGTGGGTCTTGCAAACCAAGTACACCTTTGCTTTTTGGCCATCAGAGTTTCTCCCATGCCACAAGTGCCCATTTCTTCTTATCCTCTGCTCCTCTCCATAAAAATTTCCTCTGTATTGGGAAAACCGACAATAAATAAGCTGGAATAACTTCTAGAATGACCTTCATGAGAAATAGTCAACATGCAAAGTTTAGGGCTCGGTAGGTCCATCTTTTGACTCTATCTTGAAAGCTGTTTATAATACTTTCCCAGGTTGAATTCTTACCTAAYTGATCCATTAGGGGAACTCCTAAATACTTAGTAGGGAGGGTCTTCCTCTCGAACCCCAAGAYGTTGGATAGATTCCTTTGAACTRMAATATTCATTTTAAATAAGTAGATCATGGACTTGGAATGATTTATTTATGTACCTGAGKCTTCTCCAAAGTCRRCTAATATTTYCTTAYAAKKTGTTGCTTCCWTAACCATCARRATTCCATGTAGCATTGTGTCGTCCACAAATTGTTGATGAGTGGTTGTGGGGCTATCTTCGTACAGGTGGAGACCTTTTATAGAACCTTCTATTGTTGCAACTTTGACAGATCTACTCAATCCTTCCATCATGAGTATGAACATGAAGGGGGATATGGGGTCCCCTTGTCTGAGACCCCGAGAAGGGTAGAAAGGTTTTGCAGGGGCTCCATTAACCAGTATTGAGAAACTAGTCATGGACACTAGAGTCATTACCCATTTTAGCTAATGGTTATCAAAGCCATAGGATTCCATGGTTTTTTCCATATAATGTCAGCTTAGTTTGTCATATTCTTTGGCTAAGCCCAATTGTATTATCATGCCAACTTTTTTCCTACTTTTCAAGGTGTGGATTATTTCATGAGCTTGAATAATGTTATCTAAAATTTTCCTACCTTCTACAAAGCCCGACTGCTCCTTTGAGATTAGAATGGGGATGAGAGCTTTCAGTCTGTTTGCTATAACGTTTGAGACTATCTTGTATACCACATTGTAGACAGCTATCGGTCTAAAATAGTTCGTTGTTTTCACCTCATTTTCCTTGGGGACCAGGGTGATGAAAGTAGAATTTAGAGCCTTAAGAATAGAGGCAGAGTGTCTTGAATCTTCCACTATACCATAGATATCATGTTTTACCACATCCCAATAGGCTTTGAAGAATTCCATTGTGAAGCCATCTGGTCCCAGGTCCTTTCCACTCGACATCTCTTTGACTGCTTGATCTACTTCCTCCAGTGAGATTGGTTTCCTTAAATTTTTGTTATGCTTCTCTGTTACCAATCTAGGGATGTGCCTAAAAATTCTTTGAATTGCCTCTGAACGATCTATGTTGGGTTCTCTAGCTATTTCCTGAAAGTGATGAACGTGAGATTTTTATATTTCATGGTGGGATTCTCTCTCTATACCTTCATGGTCTCAATTTTTCAAGATTCTATACGTGTTATTGTCGACTTATGGAAGAACTTTGCATTTTTCTCCCCTTCCTTTAACCACTGAACTCTAGATTTCTATCTCCATAATACTTCCTCTTGCTTGCATATTTTCTCCCATTCCTATTGCAATTGGTTCTCTTCCTCTTTCCGCTCCTCATTGTATCCTTCTTGAATACATAATTCTTGGATCCTGTCCATTTTCTCTTAGAGAATTTTTTTTCTTGACCGATGTTCCTGAAGACTTCATGATTACATTGCTTTAATTTTCTCTTTATGTGTTTTAATCTACCCCTATGTCTAAACATTTTTGTTCCCTATTCTTGGATATTCTCTTTACATCAAAGCTTGATATTCTCCTTGAAGGTGGGTTTCTCCATCCAAAAACTCTCAAACATAAACCATTTATAATTTTAAAACCTATTTTTAATAACAATTTATTATTGTTTACCATTTATGGTAAACTCATGACCATTTTTTATGACAATATATTATGTTTATCATTTATGGCCATCTTGTTAAACTTTTCATTTTGAAAAGATAAAAGACAATATTCACCACAAGTTGATAGCTAGCTTTCTAATAAACAATGCTTTCACATACCTAGCTTGCTAATAAACAATGCTTTCAGAGTCCATAAACATTATTAAAAATTTCTCGGATTGGTGATAGGTATTTTAGAAATACTTTGATCGTCTATTATGTATGCTTCCAGGTCTCCAATTATGATTGGCAACATTATTTTCATCAAGCATTATTTCAATGGTATCTAGCTCTACTATGAAGGTTTTATTCTGGTCCATATTCCTTTTGGTGGGGTTAAACATTGCGTGATATTTGTGGCACTCATACTAATGCATGCCACCATGGAATTCTTGATTGGGTTTCTAGTTGTTGCGGCGATCTTGGATTTCATGGTTGTTCTTGGCACCTTTTCAGTTCATGAGCATTTTATTTATTTATGAAAACATAGTCACTATCGGTTGTTGAGAGTCCCATTCCCATTTCAACAATGTAGATATCATATAAAACCCCTTTTGATGACTAGCATGTACTATATGAAGTGCACATGGAAATGTTTCACATGTAGTGTAGGTGCATAGCTCGATATTTAGTGGAAGACATAATCTCACACACTTGTTTTTTCATCTTAGTATTTCAACTAGAGAGAAAAAAATCATTGTGAAGATAAATAAATTAGAGTATTAATAAAAGGGTTGAGTGTAGGAGGTTCACAACAATAAATCCTTATTGTGGTTTAAGAGTTAGTGAGTTTTTAGAAGTTATTTAGAAAAAAAGATATAAGAGAAAATTGAAGTTCAATCTGCTTTAGGGGAAATTAAGGAAAAAATAAAGTTTACCAAAGATTACAAGAATGCAGAAGGTTGAGATTACAAGAAGAAAGAAAAAGGCGGAGGCTTTTTCAAAGGCTTAGAAAATTCAAACTAAGGGTAGCATTTGAAAGGCTCGAGGTAGAAACTAATAAAGAGGCTATTCTAGTTTCTATTTTTGGTAGATCTCTCTAGAAGTTGTGGCAAAAGAGAGATTTTATTATAAATATGATTATTGTTTAAATGCCATGGTTCTCTAGTAGACCATGTTCTTATCGAGAAGAAATAGTAATAATTGATATATTTCCTTCGTTTCACGCACATTTGATCACAACTATATATTTATCTTGTTATAAATGCTTAACAACAACGAAGGACCATGTAGTAAATATAATTGGCATAGAAGTTGAAGGTAGTTAGTGCTGGTATAACAAGTGTTAATGATATTATGGAGTGCCCTTCTTCATGATGGATTAAAGAAGAGGTTGATCCCAAGTAGTTTGATCATACCCCAAACCTAAAATTTGTAGTAAATTAACATTTATCATCTTTTGAAAAGTTAACATCAATTGTTCATTTAACATGATGAGAATTTTAATATTGATTGTAATTGTGTCACTAGATATGCACCTCCTTTCCTTTTGAAAGAGGAGATGGGGCCGAGTTCAATGAGTGGTTACCATGTGACGAGTTGTTCAAGAAGTTGCAAAATGAAATGATCTATGCAGGTTGAGAAACTTTTTTTCTTTCATAATTATTTTTACTGGTTGGAAAATGTACACTCATGGCTATCTCAACTTAGAGAATTTCATTCCACCGTTTTAGCCTAACTATAGTATTCAATATTGCACTTTGGAGCTTCAAACTCAATTGGTCGAAGGCCTCATTTGCTCATTTGTATGTGCACTTACTAGCAACTAGATTCTTAAAGTAACCTGAAATTGCAATGTTTTAAAGCAGAAAGCCCCTAGCTAAAAGGATAAAATCCAAGATAGTTACATCTCTTATTTCAAAGAGTTATTGTAACTTTTACTTTCGCCTCCCTCCAATTATGTTTTACTTTTTTCCAAACCTGTTTTCTTTCCTAGTGACTATGTAGTGCTTTGTTTAAGACCATGTTTCAACATTCTGAATCATTTTCCAAACATAGGTTGATTCTATATTGCGCATTTGGAAGACAACAACAAATATACCCTTGACAAAAGAATCAACTCTCTCCGAAGGATAGTCCAAGGGAAATAATTCTTGCCAATGTGATACATTAGGACACTAAAAATGTTTGTTTTGGGTGTAAATTATTGCAAGGAAATCCAATAACAAATACGCCTTGCAAGAACTCCTTCCATTGCCATGTCCATTGTCTAGGTGAAAGTGTGTATTAGTTTAACGATATATAAATTTGATTCAAATTGTGTAGATAACATATTATTTTATGTGATTGACAACTTGTTCCTACTCAAATTAAGAGGTTTAGGGGTCATGATAACTTCAGAAAAAGTAGGGATAACTTTATGAAAACACTCTTATATTAGTGATATGAATGGTTGGAAAATATTCCTAGAATAAGAACTAAAAAATCTATGGTTTGAAGGTATTTTTTCTAAAAATCTATCCTACTATATATTGTTGGAGATTTCAGGTTGTTATACTTATTAATATTTTATATAAGAATACTTTTTGTTGAGAAGTAGAAAATTTTGGAATTTTAGTCACTAAATCATCCCGTATTTGGTGGTAACTTCCCTAAACTTCTATAATATATTTCCATATATCAAGTTACAAAATTTACAAGAAAAGCATATATAAAAACTAAAGAGGAACAACATCATTCTCAACAACTTCACAAAGCCGTACACGTTGTTGTTCATTTTCAATAATTGAACCTTATTCCTAGTATAACCACAAGCAGTTGAACGATACTCCACCCAAAAATGTGCGAAGAAAAATATAATCATCATAGAGTCATTTTGACAAAACAACTAAATATAGGCAATGTTAGATTTGGTCAATTACTCATTAATTTCTTTGTTGTACTTACAAGGATTTTGAAATCAATTTATGATTAATCTTCCTTTTTGATTCCCTTCTAAATTTGAAATATAAAATATATAAATTGCCAATTTTGATTGCTTATTATGGCTTCAATTCCACATAACTTATAATGCTTGAAATTTGGGAAATTTAAAAGATATCCTTTGAGCTCTTATTTTCTTGTGGTTTCAATTCCACACAACTTATAATGCTTGAAATTTGGGAAATTTAAAAAGCATCCTTTGAGCTCTTATTTTCAAATAGACAAGTTTAAACACAAAGATAATAATGATCTTAAAAAATTCTTATCTTCTTTATAATGATGTTTTTTTGTGCCTTTTATAATAAAATAACACAAATTAAAAATATATGAATGAATAACTAAATAACAATAATCTTTGTATACCTACTGTTGAGAAAAAATAAGGAGGAAGCTCCCCCGGGAAATCCCAATTCCTCAAAGAATAGAGTCAAAATGCTGAGTAGAGGAGTTTTCAAGCACTGAGAATCAACAAACAAGAAACAATTGGGAGCCAGACTTTGAATATAGGGATCAATAGACTTTGAGTTTGAAATTCATGGAAAAGAGATGGACATGTTTACAATTTTATTGTTACTTCAGTTTTTTTGTAAGCTAGTAGTTGTATTACCTTTTATAAATTGAAATGTCCCGAGTAAATAACTATACCAAGAGGAGTGGTCCTACAACTTAACACACCATATAAAAAATGTGTAAACCAAAAAAATAGCATGCCATAAAAATTTAATTAGGAATATTACTGTAAGGATTCACTAATAGCAGGCCATAAGACTCTTACTCCAGCTGTTGGAGGATTCACTAATCAGTTTTGGATTTGGTAATCATGGTTTGAATTTCACAACAGGTCCAAGGATAAATGCAATAAAGG
>JASDQU010241382.1:67542-78064 GCA_032191745.1 Picea mariana
TCCAACAATGACACCTCTATGATATATATGATTATCTTAGTGTGATATTATAGGGCCACATAGTAGGATTGGTAGTTCTTACAGGCCTGGCCCTATACATGGATAGGTCCAATTTGGCCCTATCCATGTACAGGGACATGCCCGAATTCCGCCATATCCATGTACATGGACAGGGCCAATTCGATCATGTCCATGTATAGGGACAAGCCTGAATTCAGGCATGTCCATGTACATGGACATGCCCGAATTAGCCTATCCATATGTCTAAATCTTGACGAATAGGCCTAAGCCTTTATATAACCCAAGGAACAAACCTAAATCATATGCCCAAGCCTCACATAATACTTCCTTGCATAAAATGAGAATTATTCTTTGATAAAATTTATAATATAAAAATACACAACTTTACTCAAATCCATTTTTAAATATGGAATAAAGAATCATTGATCCATTATGTTATTTGATGTAAAAATTACACCATTGAAAATTGAAAATATGACCTTCTGCTTATTTTTAATAGCTCTGGATATTGGCTGCATGTTTTTCATTTTAGTTTGTATTTGTTTAAAAAAACATCTATTGTTTCATGTTTCCCAACTAAATAGACACTATCATTTTAGAGCATTCATCAACAACAATAGTCAGAACATCAAATATTTATTCTCCAACTTGAAGATACAAATTGAACAATATCAACAACAACACCATGACACCTCTGTAATATATATGATTAGCTTAGTGTGATATTATAGGCCCACATATTAGGATTGGTAGTTCTTACGATCCATTCCTTGTACATGGACAGGGCCAATTCAACCCTGTGCATGTACAGGGACAAGCCCGAATTCGACCTTGTCCATGTACATGGACATGCCCGANAGGGCCAGAATAAATAACTAAATATATAACATATAATTTTAATTTAATTGTTTTATTAATAATTTAAAATGAAATATGTAATTTTCATTTTTTAATTTAAAAATAAAATTGAATTAATATCCAATCCTCATCCTCACAAGTGGAAGCTATATGACTAGTTGGTAATGTATAAATTAATCCCTTTTCTCATGAAATTAAGAGTATTGAATATTAAATAATTTGATTTGGATTTGGGCTTGTCCCTGTACATGGACAGGGTCGAATTCGACCCTATCCATGTACAGGGACAGGCTCGAATTCGGCCCTGTCCATGTACAGGGACGGGTCCTTTCATTAACTACACTCACATTTAACTACAGTGTTGAAAGTGGCACTCACATTTAATTACAATGTTGAATGAATCCTAACCCGATTCATTGATATTCCTTTTTACAAGTATAACACTGTTATAATAAAATAGTTGTATATTGTTGAAGGCTCAAGAAGATGGAATAGATAATAGAAATAACATCTTTAAGGCAACCTAATAATGAATTCAAGAAATGGAAAACAATTATTAGATTTTTTTCTACAATATATTTGAATTCTCCCTAATCTGGCCTTTCATTGACATCATCTTTGTGTACAAATTTAAAGGTGGAGACATTTCTTTATATACCAATTTAATTGGAGGTAGTTTCTTCTTATAAATAGAACATTGATAAAAAAAATAGATTTGTATTATTAAAGGAGTTAGGAGTTTTAATAACAAACCCCTTACTCTATGATGTTAAATATTCAATCCTCATCCTCACAAGTGGAAGCTATATGACTAGTTAGTAGTGTATAAATTAATCCCTTTTCTCACGAAATTAAGAGTAATGAGTATTAAAATAATTTGATTTGGATTCGGGCCTGTCCTATTCCGAATTCGGCCCTGTCCACCTCCTAAAACACAAAACATATAATAAATGAAATTTCAATTAAATTAGGAATAGGTTAAGAATTACCTAGAACCTAAAGAAACAACAATGAACATTAGCAAGCAACAAAAACCAACGACAACCAACAATAACCAACAACAAGCAATATCAACCAACAACAACCACTGCCAGCAGCAACCAACAACAACCACCAACGAACAGTTTAGAATAGTGTAAAATGAACGATGTGCAGGGGATATATAAAATGATTTTCGACCAAAAGGTGTTTTCAGACGAAACCAATTTTCGACCGAAACATATGTCGACCGAAACTATGTCACCGAGGAAAAAATTCGTCCAAATTCTTTTGGCCGAAACATCTTTCGGCCGAAATGATGTTACCAGAAAAAAATCATTTGGCTAATATGGTACATGACAGTCGAGGCCATTGTCATGGTACCGTTTGATTTGACGTCTAAAGGTTCGACCGAAACAATTGCTAGTCCAGCCAAAAAAATGTCACTAGGAATTTTGGAGACCCGATTCTCACAAAAGTGTTACCCACCTTCATGATTTTATCCCTCTCCAATATTTGGTGGACTAGCCTGCTAAAACTTATTTCTCTACTTCTTCTTTTCTGTTTCTTTCCATCAAATCTTCCATGAATGTATTGAGAACGAGAAGATTTGGGTCTTAGTAGTTCTTTCTGTGAAATCTTCAATCATCTTGTAACATTTCAGGCCCAAAGGAGCACAGACCTCGCCTGTAAAAAGAAAATGAAATTCATTTTATTTCATGTAATAGTCATTGAGACCTTATTGTAGCTATTCCAATTCTCTTGTTTTTTACATTATTGAACTTATCATTTTGGGATATTTTTATGAATCACTCTTGAAAATAACTAGTCGGGGAACTACAATAGTGATTTATCAGACTTGAGTTGAAAGCATGTGATTTCAAATGTATGGCCTATCAAAATCATTTTTGGTTGTAATGAAATTATTATTGAAAGTTCTTTGAATACGTTTTGTAACAATCCTCCAGGTTACTGAACATTATTAAGTAAGCGATTACATCGAAAGCAACATTTTTATTTTATTTTATTTATTTATTTAGTTAAAAAAATTTTTTATTAACTTAACATAACGCAACTAAATTCCACATTTCAAACATGTAAATAAAGTAACATATATCATCTACATACAAATACAATTCTATACATATGTTTTTTTCCTTATTTACCTCTCTTGAGGTTTCGCAACTTGCGCATTAATGGATTTATATCAAGACACGAATCTTAAATTATTTCAAATAATTATCATTACTATGATTATTGATTATAAAATCTTAATTAAAACTTCCCTACAATTCATTATAAAACCATTAAAAACAATACATTAATGTAACATTCGTTAATATAAAACATTAAATCAATTAATAATTTTGATTCATAGTAATATCATTATTTTAATCCTTAATATCAATGTCATTCATATTTGAAAACCATTAATACAATCATTAAATCAATATTTACATAAGGATAATTGATATCATTCATTAATATCAATATAATGAATATTGATTTAATATAAGAAATCAATTAATCAATTAATATAAGAAATTAATCAATTAATATAAGAAATCACATGTTGTGATTTATTATAGATATACATATATGTGTATCGATATAAAAATGCATTTAGGTATATATGAGGTAAGATAGACAACTCAAAATTAGGGTAAGGGAAAAGATTGTGATAAATATATTCCTTAGTTTACAAGTATTTTATAAGGGATTAAACATAAATAATTAATGCAATGAGAGAGAAATTATTAACAATACCCAAATACGTAAAACCAAGTTAGCCAATGGAGCCCACGAAGGAAGACCAACTCCAGGTGTTGGTAGTTAAAAACCATTTGATATATAATAACAAGTGTCCAACTTAAAAATTGTAAGAAGTTCCACGTAAGGAAAGATGTTCATGCCCACGTGTGAAGCTCAGATGTCGTACCCTACTGATAGCATGTAGGGATCGACCAACTCCTGGCAGATGTAGTCTAGATCGGTTAAATTCAATATTTTAAACAATGGTTTCATAGTTGTCAACTGTGCATGCTAAATTGCCTCGGACTCCAGTATAACTCATGTAATGTAACAAAGAATGACTGGAATGATAGATTTCTATCCGTGAATGCTTCCTTGGTCATTAAAGAATCCAACACTTGGCGCGAATTGACATACACGTCCATGAGATTAATTCAATAGTCATTTCCATTTCCAATAGATCATATCACCCTAAAGGTTATCGTAACGTACAGGAGAAAAGATACTCTACATTATAACTAGAGGTGTAAAATATTGGGGCAATTGCATTAGCGAGAAGTTATATACTTGGTTATTTTCACTATGACACTTGCAAATGCTTTCATTCTCGCAATAACTGATGACAAGTGGAAGGTGATTGAGATATGAAGTGGATCTAAGAGTATGCGATTGAGATCTTAATGCGATATGCAAGTACTCTTCTAGTTTGAGATCTAATTGTGAATTGTAAGAGAATCACTTGGATACAAACTATAGAAAGATAATCACTCTCAGGAAGATACAATTTGAAGGCCATTAAGAGATACAACCTGAAGGCGAACATAAAGATAATTAATTGGATAATTTTATAGATTATATTAAGATGTCGAGACATAATAAGTGGCCATTGATCGATTTAATACTGCTCACATGACAATTGAAATGAGCGATTCACCATTGCATAAAAAAACAAGTACACAAATTCAACATCTAGATTGACAAAATTAAAAATGGGGAAGTAAAATAAGAAAAAACCCAATTATGATTTGAATAAAGAGGGAAAGATGCCAAATCAGAAATGTTATAGGAAACTGAATATAGTGTATGTCCATACGAGTAATTTATGTAGAATATGTAATGTCAATTGTCAATTGGAAACCTTTGTAAAATCAAAAGCTAAATTTGAATTTGAACGAATGGCTTACCTAATATCTCTATAAGAGTGAGTTTTATTAGCAAGCGTCACCATGCCTGCATCCACTAACAAGGATAATTTATTAATAACTCTTATACATGAAATCCATAACTGAAATCATCATAATAAATGTTTAATAAAAACAAGTACTCATAATCAAAGTCAATAGTCCACTCCTTGACTCAATTCAGAGTCTAAGGAAGCCTGTCGATGCCATCAACATACTCATCATGTCATGTTTTCTGCACACTCAGGAAAACTCATCATAATACTTGTCAATGATATACATCAACATTAATTAACATATCAAAATTTCAATACTCAATGATGACATCATTTTTAACTCATAAACCAAAACAACTAATAATAAAGTATCATGTTTTAACCGCATCACTTGCTGGCAAGTGTCCTCAAAGAATAAATCAGTGTTATGAAATGTGATCAGTGGAACTGGATGTTACATATGCCCCCTCTTGTTTTAAACTTCATCTAGAAGTTTGTACGATCTAACAATGAAAAAAATAATATAGCTTCTACTAATTGTAGAAATTTTAATACAAATTATGTATGGCTTGGATTTTCCTGATCTAACAATTATATGCCACTGTTAAATACAAAATTGTTTCTACTAAAATTCTTGCGGAATTTAAAAACACAATCGCCAATTGCAATATCAAGAAGAGAGATCAATCACACATAACACAGATGTTTTACTGGGAAAGCATAAAGCTAAAAACCCCACTATCATATATTATGTATATATCATGGATCATGAAACAATCTCATACAAAACACTAATCCAAGATCTCTCAGTACAATATACAATCGTCTCACACTGTTATACAAAAATTGGCAAATGCATGTGCCAATTTATTGCCTCCAAACAACCTGCCTCCTCTGCGCAATCCCTGCTGATGGAAAATCCTTGCAATGAATGAAATCCTCTTGCCTAGTCTGCGCATTCCTCATGGGCACATACAATGTGTGTGTGGTTGCATGAGTGCACTCACCAATGTCACAATTGATATTCAAACTGTCCCTTTCACATATTATCTCAACTGGGTCTTCATTGGATCTAACATGGATGTAGTTAACAATGGTAAATCTTCAGTTGCATGTGAGATCACTAATTGTGAATTAATTAATAATTAATTCACTGATCTCTCACTAGTGTAAGTTCAGTTACAACTAGTACAACTGAGCTTAACTCACTTAACTGAGTTAAACTAATTCACAACTCACATAACTACACATCCAACTCTGTTACAACTTTGAATCACTTAGTTACAACTGATTCGACTTGCATGTCCCACCAGTCAACCTTTGAACTCAAATTTCCTATAGCTAACTGGTTTTACACTTCAGTTAACTATTTCCAAGTGCTCATTGAGAATAGACTAATATATGTATTGTCCAACTATTATTAAGGGATAATAATAGTCGACATACATCTATAAATAGAATTCGCTCATCATCTATAAATATACATCATCTATAAATAGAATTTGCTCATTATCTAAAAACAAACTTCCACCTAAAAATATCCTGAGGCTCCATCCTAGTGTAGGTGCATAATTTTCACTAGGATATTCTTGTTGAATCTCAACACTCCCTCTCAACAAGAAAGGGATAATCCTTCACCTCGATCCTGTCTCTATGGTATTCAAATTTTCTCTTGGTGAGTGCCTTCATTAGAATGTCTACATCCTGATCTTCTGTAAGAATGTACTAAAGCAACATGATCTTCCACTGCACATAATCTCTAATATTATGATACCAGATATCTATATGCTTAGATCTATCATGAAACACAGGATTAATCGAGAGTTTAATGCAACTCTGATTATCACAATGAATCATTGTCGGATCTAAATGAGAACCAAAAAAACCAACCAAGATCTTTCTCATCTAGATAGCCTCACATGCATCTTGAATTGCTGCCATGTATTTTTCTTTTGCTGAACTAAGTGCCACGAATCTCTATTTCCTGTTGTACCAAGAAACAACTATAGATCTAATACTAAAGATCCCCCCTGATGTGCTCTTTATGTCTGCTGGGCTGCCTGCCCAGTGAAGCCATGCAACTTCACCTCATTTTTCTATCTGTACCATAAGCCATACTCATATGTGCCCCTCAGGTATCTCAGGACATGCTTACCCTCCTTCCAAAAGAGCTTGGTAGGCTTAACCATCGCTTGACGCAACTGGTTAACCACATAGAAAATGTCCCGTCTCGTGTTCACTAGATACATTAGCAAACCCACTAACTATCGATAGACAGTAGCATCCACTACCTCTACATAAGTATCATCCTTTTTCCTCCAGTTTCTTGGAAGAGGAGTATCCATGGGTTTGCATCCCTCCATGTGAAACTTACCCAGTATATCCCTTGCATACTTTCCTTGAGACACAAAAGGTCACCATCTCGCTTCCATATTTCCAATCCAAGGAAATAATGAAGAAGGCCCATATCCTTCATCTCGAACTCCTTTGAAAGGTCCTCCTTGCATGAGTGTATCAACTGCTCATCACCAGTCAATATTAAATCATCAACATAAAGAATAATGATTAAAATCTTACCCTCCACCACTGCATCAACCCAAGTGGGATCCCGCACTGCTTCCTGAAAGGAAAATGGTTGAGTCACAATACATTTGCTCATGAGAGCCATGTATCTAGTAAATAGATTAGGAGACTGTCTCTGTCTGCGCTGTGAAGTAGAGGCTCCTACATTCTGTGCAACATCTAGTCTCAATCTATCAGCTTCCATGGTGCTCTTTTTGTCATTTCTAATGGATTCTGCTTGAGTGGATTGCTCCACTCCATGAACCTCCTCATGGGCCAATCCACATCTTGAAACTCATCTTTGGGAACCAACAGTTCCTCCTCTGCATGCAATTCTATCTCCCTCTCAATCGACAACCACATGGCTTTCCCCTCATCGAATTTTATATCCCATCGCAAAACAATCATCTTACTATTAGGAAAATACACACGATAATTATGGGGTGTTTCTATGTACCCCACAAATATCCCAACTTCAGCAGTCGACTCCATCTTCTTCCTGGCGTTCTTGGTCACATGCACATAAAAAGATGAGCCAAAAATATTAAAGTGAGAAACATTCGGTTTCTTACCATTGAAAGCTTATTCAGGTGTACTCATGCCAAGTACTCTATGAGGACAACGGTTTTGCACATAAACCACAGTGTTGTATGCTTCCACCCACAAATGCATTGGTAGGCCCTGATCATGCAACATCACTCGTGTTGCACCCACGATCATTCTTTTCTTCCTCTCCGCGACCCCATTTTGCTGTGGGTTATGAGGTGCTATGAGTTCTCTTCAAATTCCTCCTTTGCTGCAAAAGTATTTGAATTCGTTAGAGATGTATTCTCCACCATTATCTCTCCTCAGAGCCTTCACTTGTTTCCCTGACTCTTTCTCCACCAATGATTTAAACTCAAAGAACTTTGAGAATGTTTGATCCTTCTTCTACATGAAGAAGATCCAACATTTAAGAGAAAAATCATCAACAAAAATAACATAATACTTATGTTTTGTTGTTGAAGCAACCGAGAATGGTCCACACACGTCTGTGTGAATTCTCTCTAGGATCACTGAAGCATGGTTCTCCTTTTCATGAAAGGTGGACTTTACATACTTCCCCATGGTGAAACCCTTGCACTGATCTAAATGAGCAAGTGTTCTCGTTGGAAGTCCAGTAGATATTTTCTGCATGATTTTCAAGGCTCCATGATGAAGATGGCCCAATCGCCTGTGTCATAATTTGCCCTCATCCCGGCTCACCACTTTTTTTTCCTTGCCCATCATGGAAGCGCAACCATATTCCTCTAGATTTTAGAGATTCTTAACTCGAATCCCTATCTTCTTGACTTGACCCGTTGTTTTATGTCATAGGAAAGCTTTTCCATCACTAAAAACAATGGCATAGCCTCTGTCCTCCAACATTGTGATTGAGACCAAGGTTTTCTTCAAACTTGGAACATGCATAAAATCTTTCAATTGAAATGGTTTACCTGAATCCCTCTGAAAGGTAATGGTACCAATGCCAGTCGCACGGTATCATCCATTGTCACCCATCTCTATATGCATTTTGAGATCTTTCTCCTCCAAGTCACTGAAAATCTCCTTATCTCCCGTCATTTGGAAGGAAATACCACACTGATCCCAATGCACTTGACGCCATGCATGTGATCAAGGAGAAGTCAAGTTCAAATTGTGAGGCAAGGGCCTCACCAGCTGTAGCTCCAACAACCTTCTTATTCTTCTTCTTCTACAGACAGTTAGTAGCGAGATGCCCATGTTCGTGATAGTAAAAACACTTCACTTTGGACAAATCCAGCTTCTTTCCTTTAGACTTGGATTTTGAATGGAATTTATTCCCCTTCCATTTCCTTGCCTTGGTAGCCAAAGCATAATCCTCTTCATCATCATGTTTTGATGAAGAGCCATCTCTGGTGTTCCGCCTGAACTCCTCTTGCGCTAGATCTGACCATAGTCATTCCCAATCTGGCAATTTTTTCCTTCCCTTGACAGAGTCTTGATAACTGTGCCAATTATTGGGAAGTCCTAGGAGAGCCAAGTTCACCAAATCATCATCAACGACTGTTATTCCCAGACTCCCTAGCTCATCTCGACATTGGACAAACTTCGTGAGATACTTTGGAATGGAGTCTCCCTTCTCCATCTTGATCTTCTTGAGTTTATATTTGAGCACCAATTTCCTATGGTCGCTGCTATTTTGGAATAGATCTGTCAAAGTATTCCACATTGCATATGGTGTGAATTTCCCATGGAGGATTGAGACAATGTGGTCTCGTACTCCCTCTAACAGGATCCTCCTCACCTTTGCCATTTTTTTTTCCATGCATCAAGATTTGCAGCATCTGTAGCATCTGGCTAAGGAACATCCTTGTCAATGAATTCCTTCAAGTCATTGTCTTCGAGTACTACCTACATCCTGTCCTTCCAAGCAATGTAGTTCAAGCTTCACTTGAGTGCATACTCTACCCTCAAGCCATTGAAAGCCATTTTGATCTTGAATCAGCTGTAGCACCAAAAAAGTATTTCTACAAATTCAAATTCTATCTAATCACAAACTTAGCTTCTGCAATCTTTTGTGCTCTGATACCATGTAGAA
The DNA here is from genome assembly GCA_032191745.1 of Picea mariana. Lineage (NCBI taxonomy): Eukaryota > Viridiplantae > Streptophyta > Pinopsida > Pinales > Pinaceae > Picea > Picea mariana. The sequence continues at coordinate 77,490 of JASDQU010241382.1, forward strand.
ATTTTGATACAAATTACCTATTGCCTGGATTCTCGTGATCTAACAATTATATGCCACTGTTAAATACATAATCACTTCTACTAAAATTCTTGAGGAATTTAAAAACGCGATCACCAATTGCAATATCAAGAAGAGAGATCAATCACATATAACATAGATGTTTTACAGGGAAAGCATAAAGCTAAAAACCCCACTATCATATATTATGTATATATCATGGATCATGAAACAATCTCATACAAAACTCTAATCCAAGAGCTCTCAGTACAATATACAATCGTTTCACACTGTCATACAAAAATTGGCAAATGCATGTGCCAATTTACTGCCTCCAAACAACCTAGCTCCTCTGCGCAATCCCTGCTGATGGAAAATCCCTGCAATGAATGGAATCCTCTTGCCTAGGCTGCGCATTCCTCATGGGCACATCCAATGTGTGTGTGGTTGCATGAGTGCACTCACTAATGTCACAATTGATTGTCAAACTATCCCTTTCACCTGTTATCTCAACTGGGTCTCCACTGGATCTGACATGCATGTAGTTAACAGTTGTAAATCTTCAGTTGCATGTGAGA
>JASDQU010241382.1:78111-88614 GCA_032191745.1 Picea mariana
ACTGAGTTAAACTACTTCACAACTCACATAACTACACATCCAACTCTGTTACAACTTCGAATCACTCAGTTACAACTAATTTGACTTGCATGCCCCACCATTCAACCTTTGAACTTGAATTTCTTATAGATAACTGATTTTCCACTTCAGTTAACTATTTCCAAGTGCTCATTGAGAATAGACTAATATGTATTGTCCAACTATTATTAAGGGATAATAATAGTCGACATACATATATAAATAGAATTCACTCACCATCTATAAATATAATTTTCTCATCATCTAACAATAGACTTCCACCTAAAAATAGCCTTAGGCTCCATCCTAGTGTAGGTGCATAATTTTCACTAGGATCTTCTTGTTGAATCTCAACACTAATCTATATATCAAGCTCTCAAAATAAATATGGAAAATATTGACACACCTCATGTGCATCTTCCCAAGTGGTAGAATGTGGAATATAACTGTTCCACTGGACCTTGACCTGATAGACCAATCGACGTTTTAGTTGTTGAGTGTGATGGTATAGTATACAGATTGAGTCCACTATGAGAGCATGCTCGTCTGATACCTACAATGAACTCAAGTCAATAACATGTGACAAATATAAAATATAATGACGTAAAACTAAAACATGAAACAAATCATGCATATGCCTCAAAGAATCATGTAACGCTAGTCAGTAAGCCACATGTCCTTTCTTTTATACAACTTCAAAAGGTCCCACAAAACATGGAGAGATTTTAGCGCCCTTTCCAAATTTAATCAAACTCTTATGCGGTTTCACCAAATTTTTTTTTTTTATCACCAACCTCATAACTACGGTGTATATGATGCACATCCACATAAATACTTTGTCGGTCTTTCATTTACTTATGGTTCTCATTTGATATTCCATTTCCTAGATCACTTCTGGTCCCACCAAGACCCTATCCTCTAGTTGATCCCAACTCAAAGGTGTCTGACATGGTCGTCCATATAGAAACTCAAAAGGTGCCATCTTTATTGAACTCTGATATTTGTTGTTGTACGCAAATTCTACCAATGGAAAAAATTCTTCCCATCATTTCTATTGCTCCATCACATACATTCGAAGCATATCTTCTAATGCAACTAAATTGCACATTTCAAACATGTAAATAAAGTGACATATATTAGCTAAGTACAAATAAAATTCTATACATAAAAATTTCTCCCTTTTTACCTCTCTTCAGGTTGTACAACTTGCACATTAATGGATTTATATCAAGGGGAAAATCTTAAATTATTTCTAATAATTATCATTACTATGATTATTGATTATAAAATCTTAATTAAAACTTCACTACAATTCATTACAACACCATTAACATCAAGACATTAATGTAACAATTGTTAATATAAATATTTATATTAACAATTAGTAATATCATTATATTAATCCTTAATACAATGTCATTAATATTTAAAAATCATTAATACAATAATTAAATCAATATTTACATAAGGATCATTGATATCATTCATTACTCCTTTGCCCCTTTTTAATTCATTGATATAATAAATCATATGTTGTGATTTATTATAAATATAGATATATGTGTATCTATAGAAAAATGTATTTAAGTATATATGAGGTAACATAGCCAGCTCGAAATTAGGGTAAGGGAAAATATTGCGGAAAATATATTCCTCAGTTTACATGTATTTTATAAGGGATTAAACATAAATAATTAATGAAATGATAATGAAATTATTAACAATACCCATACATGTAAAACCAAGCCAACCAATGGAGCCCACGAAGGATGACCAACTCTAGGCATTGGTAGTTAAAAACCATTTGATATATAATAACAAGTGTCCAACTTAAAAATTGTAAGAAGTGCCACGTAAGGAAATATGTTCACTCCCACGGGTTAAGCTCAAATGTTGTACCCTACTAATAGCACGTAGGGATTGAACAACTCCTGGCGGATGTAGTCTAGACCGGTTAAATTCAATATTTTAAATAATGGTTTCACAATTTTCAATTGTGCATGCTAAACTACCACAAACTCCAGTATAACTCAAGTAATGTAAAAAAGCGTGACTAGACTGATATATTGCTATCCTTGAATGCATCCTTGGTCATTAAAAAATCCATCACTTGGCATGAATTGACATAAACGTCCACGAGATTACTTCAATAGTCATTTCCATTTTCGATAGATCATATTGCCTTAAAGGTTATCATAACATACAGGAGAAAAGTTGCCCTATGTCATAACTAGAGGCATAAAATCTTGGGGCAGTTTCATTAGCCATAAGTTCTATACTTGGTTATTTGCACTATGACTATAAATGCTTACATTTTCCCATTAACTGATAACAAGTGGAAGGTGATTGAGATATGAAGTGGATCTGATAGTATGTGATTGAGATCTTAATGTGATCTGCGGGTACTCTTCCAGTTTGAGATCTAATTGAGAATTGTAAGAGAATCACTTGGATAAAAAAATATAGAAAGATAATTGCTCTCATGAAGACACAATTTGAAGGCCATCAAGAGATACAACCTGAAGGTGAACATAAAAATAATTACCTGATAATTTCATAGATTATATTAAGATTCCAATACATAATAAGTGGGCATTGATCGATTTAATACTGCCCACATAACAACTGAAAATGAACGATTGACCATTGCATCCAAAACATTGAGTACAAAAATTCAACAGCCAGATTGAAAAACTTAAAAACGAGGAAGTAAAATAAGCAAAACCTCAATTATGAGTTGAATAGAGAGGGAAAGATTCCAAATCAGAATCGCTACATGAAACTAAATACAATGTATGTGCATACGCATAATTTATTCATAGTATGTAATGCCAGTTCTCAATTGTAAACTTTTGTAAAATCAATATCTAAAGTTGAATTTGAATGAATGGCTTACCTAATATCTCTATTTTCTTGTTGTTATCGAACATTACAGTCTGCAATTTACAAGCAAAAAAAGAAAACTATAACACCATAATTTATTCCATATATATTCAGTACACAAATTAATATTCCATTTCACAATAAATAACTAGGACATATAAGGGTACTGTAATCGGAAGATAATAAATATATGAGGATGTTCTTTCACTATGCAACCTTGAGAGGTTTCTCCTGGTAAAATTTCAGAACTAGACAAAGAACAGAATTATTCAACCGAGCACAAAAAAGATAATTTAATATCTTGGTGTAGGAAAACTAAATCGATGATACATACAAAAAACGACATCCAAAGTGAGGAAAGATTAACCAGGAGCAGGGAAGTTAAAACCCCAAGAAACTTATGGCAAGAAAAAAGCAGAGATAAACCTTTCAAAACAAAATACTTCTTATAGGTACACCAAGTCATTTCAATAAATCAACAATAAAAGTTGAAACACTGATCAATCAAATTAGTCAGTAAATTTTTATAATATAAGTTGATTCTTCTAATACCAAACATTATCGTTACTTGGGAGATAATAATGTTGTACAATTTAGTTTCATATATACACTGATTTATCGCTTTCGACATGCTAGTTATACAATTCTCTCCATCAACAAATAACTAACACACACACACACAAACACACACACATATATATATTAAACGACATATTGTATCAATCATCAAGATGTATTCCATAGACTTTAGCATAAAACTTTATTATTTTAATACTCAATAAAATACAACATACAAATACCGTGACTAGTTGTTGATGAAATGGATGATGATCCTCAACTTGGAAACTTGCACAACGTCCCTTGTCCTTTCTTTCTTTCTAAACAAGGTGTCTTCATGAGTACCTCCTAGTCAACGCTAGGGGTACTCTTCTTCCCGCTTATCCCCCCGAGCCGCAAAGGGGTCACACACAAAATTTCAGAAATTGTAGCTCAAGATTTCCCTCGCAAGGAGAGGTTTCCACCTCTTGCACAATCTTGTATCCCAACTCACACAAAAAAACTAGTCACATGAAAATTTGCCAACATTTTAGTCACCCAACAATAGGATCCCTTCCTCCTTCCTCTTCCTTCTTTTTATACTAAAATTTTCCTTGACACTTGTCAATTCATGCATAATTAAATAATTTTTAATAATTAAATTAGATATTATTCAGCTTCAACACATGTCACACTTCCCCCAAATTACACATGTTTATTTTTTTTAATAAAATTAATTATGCATTTTCCCCCACATCCACAATTAGCTCCCAGATTTTCTCCTAGTTGTCCCTTAGTTCCCCAATTTCTCCTTTATTGTGTCTCCTAACTAATTTACAGTTGGATTTTAATGACGACTGCTCTCTTAGTTAGGATTTAGAGTCTAGTTTGACTTAGGATTGTAACTCTATGTTGACAACCCATTCTCTCATGATAAGTTTTTTTTTTTAATTAAAAATTTCCTTTTATTTATTTCATGCACAAATTGTGCACTTGTCATAAAATTTTATTATCCCTAAAATAGTTTTATTTAATTTAAATTTTTCCTTATTCCCCTTTAATATAAATTCATTTAGACATAACCATTTTAGACTTTGATTTTATTATGTTTTCAAGTTATAACTTGATATAATTTATTTTTCTCTTCTAAAAAATTCTAAGTATTCATTTTATTTTCTAAGGTCTTCTAGATATTTTATTCTTTTATTAATTTATTCATGTGATGTGCCCTTCAATACGCACCTACGTGCTCCAAGGGTTCCACTCTCCATTTGAATTAGTTTGGAAGTTTTTTTATGCTTGGATTCAATACTCCACTTGTTGAACTTGTGTGAGACTAAGGGATTATTGAGGAATAAGTAATACACCTTATTGCACTCCCCTAAAAAATCCTTGTGACTGACTGTCTCATCCTTCCCTCATGGAATCATGGACCTATCGAGAACAAGGTAGTTGTTAACCTTTAGTTCAGGCCATAATAAGAGTGCTAGTAGGATGTGACAGGGACACTACCACACATCTCCCTCATCTATATGATATCTATGTGTGAACCATTTAATCCATATGTGAGTCGGATTAGAAAGTGTCTCCATGCTTGCATCCACTGACAAGGATAATATTAATAAATCTTATACATGAAATCCATAACTGAAATCATCATAATACATTCGTAATAAAAACAATTAATCATAATCAAAGTCAATAGTCCACTCCCTAACTCAATCTGGAGTCCAAGGAAGTCTATCGATGCCATAAACATCCTCATCATGCCACTTTTTTTGCACACTCAGGAAAGCTCATCATAATACCTTTCAATTTTATACACCAATATTAATTAACATATCAAAATTTCAATACTCAATGATGGCATCATTTTTAACTCACAAACCAAAACAACTAATCATAAAGTATCATGTTTTAACCGGATCACTTTCTGGTAAGTGTCCTCAAAGAATAAATCAGTGGTATGAAATGTGATCGGTGGAACTGGATGCTACACCTTTCATTTATTCATCTTGCAAAAGTCATAGCAGATTTCGAGTTCAATTTATCTTACCAAAAATAAAGAATGTCTTTTGAAGGGAGACTCTAAAACCTTGTAGAGATAAATCTTTGTTGGCACATTTTATCTTTTATTTTCTTTAAATGATTTGATGTATATTTTTATAACTATATATAATTCTTGTACATTTGAATATATAAAATTTCTTGGAAGATCTTTCTAGGTTTGATCGTTATCATTCACAATTTACATTCATTGAAAAACCATAGAAATAATCTTCCAACATTTAGCCAAAGAGGAGTACCACCTCTATAAAAATGTAGGGGGATTCATATCCTCATGATGTTTTTATTTGGGTATTGACTAATATAAACATAAAAAATACTCACCGCCATTATCTGATCACAAGCACTTGATGGGTTGACCACATTTCTTTTTAGCAAAGGATCTAAACTCCTTGAACTTTTCAAAGACATGTTTCTTGTTCTTGAGAAAATAGACCCATGTGAAATGAGAGAAATCATCATTGAAAGTTAAAATATACCTTGCACCTTCCATTGAAGGTATATTGATGCAACAAACATCACAATGAACCAACTCTAGTAGGTTCGGTGCTCACCACACTTTTCCAGATTCGAAAGGTGCTTGATGATGTTTTCCAAGCACACAACCTTTATAGGATCCTTCATGGTGAAACACTTTAGGTAAGCCAACAACCATGTTCTGAGTTTCCATCGGTTGTAGACTTAAAAAATTTAGGTGTCAAAGTCACTCATGCCAAATTTGATTTCTCTCATCAGTGTGAGCAATAGGAGCAGTCAATTCAGTGTTGGGTCGAGTTGTGTCACAAAATTTATATAAAATAATAGTCGGGTTGGGATCCCGCAAAAAAAAAAAAAAATTCTTTTCTTCAAATCAAGAACATAGAAATTATTTGGCCAAAATTCCAAAATCTTATCTATCTGTGTTAACTGAGCAATAGAAAATAGATTGGAAATGAGTTTTGGCACATGAAAGACATCGAAAATTTTCCCATGTCGATAGGTAAAATCACCCTAGCCAACAACATCCAAATAAAACTCGTTAGCAACATACATTTTCCTCTCCTTAGCTTCATCCAACCAATGAATAAGGAGGCATCCTTATCCATGTGATGAAAGCACCCAGAGTCAACTACCCATTCATTCTACAGATAATGAGACAACAAGGCTTGAGAAGTTCTGAATTGGAAGGTGAAATTATCAACGGGTCATTGCTCAGAGGACATGTTTCCTTCCAGGTGTTTAAAATTATCTTCTAAATTTCCTCTCTTCTTATGAAATAAAATTTCCACATGCCTAGTCATTACACAATACTAACATATTTTATTCTTCCGACTATCCTGAGGTGCATTTGTCTATCCCTTAGGTTTTTATTCGCAATATGTAGGTTTCAGTGTAGAGGCATCAAACAATACTCTATCCCTAGGATCCATCTTGTTCTTTCCCTTGAGCAAGTGCACTTGATGTTTACCACCAAGCTTTTATTATTCAAGCAATCTGTGTTTATCAGTAATCAAAAGACCACAAAAAACTTCAAAGGTGTAATCCTTACCATCTTTCTTGCATGCTTTCTAGTTTGTGTGGAAATTTGACACAAACATGTTGAATGGTGTTCTCTAATTCATCAGGACCAACTTGATGATTTTTCCATCCTTATTTCAATATTACTTTCCAAATTCACCCAATTTCAACTGGATTTCTTTGACACGCACTAGATAGTTCTCTATTCTGTCAAAAGAATGAGGATAGAGAGAGATAAACTCTTTCTCCAACTGCATGACATGGCTCTCGTCAACTCGGTCAAACAAAGATTTCAACTCCCTCTAGACTTGATGAGGGAAGTCGATTCCACTAAGTTGAAACTGAATCTCCCATGAGACATAGGTCATGACGACCGCCATAGCCTCATCCTTCTTTCCATCAACAATGAAATTCTCCCAATCATCTGTTGGATCTGGAACAACAATATTCATACACTGCCACAATACTTTAGTATTTAGTAGGTTTTCCATGTTTGGTGCTTATACTACATAATTTGATTTGCTTAGAACAACAAGATCAATCTTCACAACCATCTTCAATATGTAGACATAAATATTCGTTTCAAAGGGTTCCAATTAGAAAACCATTGGCCCAAAGTCAATAACAAAACTGATTTGACTTAGTAAGGTTTGTCAATAACAGGAGAGGTTTCAAACCATTGGATTTGATACCATGTGGGGAAAGGGGTGGAACCTGTAACAACACATATAGACAATTCCATAGATAATTGCAGAGGGATTAAAATATCAAAGACAAAGGTGGTGTCTAAAGACATCATTACAACACTTTAAAAAGTGCATTATAATCAAAACATCGCAATGCATGTTGGTGTTACAACAAGATTTTCCTCACCCTATGCAATCTTGCACAGAGGGCTTTATTCCATTTCCCTATGTAGACTTAGCTTCCTTGTTGATAAAATCCAGAGACAAAAATACAATTTTTTCCACTTGTACGCATCTTGCACACTATACAACAAGCGTATACACAGGCTACTCCACTACAACCTGCGTACATTGGGATTTGTGCAAGAAAATGAAAATTAAATATCAGGTTTCCATGTCATGACAGGAGATCTCTGATCTTTGTCCTTCCATATACTGGAAATGAGACAATTCTGAGCTATGGAAAAGGAGAAAGAACTCAACTTTGAGAGGAAAGTTACTCTAGAGAAATTATTTACTTCAAATTGAGTCTACATCCCTTTGTCCTCTAAGTCTGAGCGTAGTTTTCATCCCCCAAGCTCTTCCCTTATTGATGGAGAACCTCATTGTCTCCCTTTTATGAGCTTGCCTTTGGTGGAGGATTGAAGTGGTGGAGGCCCAGCTAGAAGGAACTTAGTTTCTCGGTTTCGAATCGTACTGACACAGAAGTCTGTAATATTTTCACTTCTGTTGATCATTCATTAATAGAAATACTCTTTTCCCATCCAATTAATATCTTGCAAATATATGAGTTATTATCTACGGGCATATTTGTTATGTATATTGATGGATTATGCTATCTAATGTGCTAACCTTTTATACTACCACCATATGTGTGTTTTGCTTGTTTGTTGAGAACTTGTTGTAGGTATATAGCTTTGGGTCAAAGTGCTCAACGGTGGACATCATCGAACATCTGGATGAGGTAGGATTATTTCTCATCTCACTTGCACATTGGTTTATATAGAATGTTTCTGGGATAGAGTTGATTTCTGTAGTCATTTCCGTCTGTTGTGGTTTACCCTAGCCATAGAGAGATTTTCCTCGTAACAAAATTGACAACTCCACTGGGAAATGAATCTTCTTTCTTAGGGTTTGGAGTACTTTTCTCCTTAGATTTCTCTCATTTATATTGTGTTTCTTGTCGCATCATTTCTTGATAGTTTCTAGTAACTCTGGGTCTGAGTGCTCAGCCTTCTCCCTTGCCTGGCCTTGTTTTGAAGCATATACGTGATTTTCACCTTGACAGTTGCGTACATACGCAAGCTGTCTCACTACAAGATGCGTATATACGCTCTGTTTGCCCGAACAGTTGCATACATCAATTTTCCTTACCTGTTTGATGGGTCTAGTGATTATTGAGTGGGATTTGATGTTTGTTGAGTCTTCTTAGGTCTCTGTAGTGTCTTTTAAGTGCTTGTGGGATGATAGGAAACCCTCTTTTGGTTGAATTTATGGGTGAAGTCTTTCTCATCATTTTCTCATTTTTATTTGTGCTTGTACATTGGGCTGGGTGTTTTCCTGCTTGGTATCATGCTTGAGTTGTCTCTCTTTATACACAGTAGGGTTATATATCAAGTTACTTTTTAGTCCATGCATTTTCAGTTTTTTTATATTGAAAATACAAAAAAAATAGGCATTTTGCATTGCTTGGCATTTTTATCTTTTGAGTTTTTATCATTAGCTTAGTGCATATAGGGAAATATTGCATTTTTACTTCTAAATTGCAGAGTTGAATTTGGAAATTGCATTGGTTTTTAGAAGCATATCATTCATTGAAAGTTAAAGTTAGGACTTTGCATTATTTTCATATTTACTTTTCTTGAAGAGTCATAACACCATACCTACTATAGTTAATGGCACCCCTTCGACTCCTGCAACCTCTATGGTTGTAGTGCCAGAGGTACCTATCATTACTATGGCCTAGCCTATAGTAAATTCTCAAGCTACCACCTCGAACCCCTTTGGGTCTCTTGGACACTCACCGGGCTACAATGTTCAGTCCATCCCTATGGCTTCTAGTCCCTTTTCTTATGGTATGCCCAGCTTCACTTCACAGTTTTCAAACTTCATCCCAACTGTTGGCCCTAATGATAGCATTGGGCTTGGGGGAAGTACACCTCCCTACACTCCCTTTTCATTTGGTGGATCTCAAATCCCTCAAATGACTCCTAATATGGGAGGCATTCTTGCTTTTAACCCTGGGTCCAATCCTCCTACTTTTGGGTGGAATAATCAATCTAGCGGAAAAGCTTTGGCTCAATTTCCATCCTACAACCCTACCTCCTCGGTGCATATTCTGACCAATACATTTGGCATGAAAAATCCACCTCTATCCTCTAGGTTCCCACCCAGAGGAGGTCAGTTTCATGCTTTGGGAAACCCCCAACCTGGATCTAATCCGGCTGGGGGAAATTTATATAACCCTCAACATAACATTCCAGTTGGAATGATTCCCAACCAACATTTTATGAATCAACCAGGAGGAGGGCTTTATAATGTCAGACAGGGCCATGGTGTTTGCCAGAACCATGGATGGCTTGCATTTCCACAAGCACAATCTTTCCTAGGAGCGTGGGGACATATGTCGCAACCCCGTATCCCTTTTCTAGAGACGCTTAATCTGCCAGACTTGTCTAATTTAATGAATGACCCTGTGATTCATGATCCTACATGGCCCCCCATCCCCACCAAACTTCCTTCAGACATCCTGAAGTTTGAAGGTAAGAATGGAGAGGATCCTGGTGATCATGTCACTACCTTTCACCTTTGGTGC
>JASDQU010241382.1:88664-109275 GCA_032191745.1 Picea mariana
CCATTCACATCACACATTCACATTTCTGAGTTTGCCACAATACTTGGCCAGTATAGTTATTTTTATAGACTGGAGGAAATAGGGTGTTACACTACACTACTTCCTAAAAGGAAGATGGTTTAGTCACAATAAATTTGCTCATGAGAGCCATGTATCTAGTAAATCTATCAGGAGACTGTCTCTGTCTGCGTTGTGAAGTAGGGTCTCCAGGGATGATTTTAAGGATGGAAATTTGTTTTAAAATGTAGAAACCTTGGTGAATCTTAGTAATCCTTCATATGGAAACTATAAATGTTTGGCGATATTTTTGTATTCAAATTTATAAGGATTCTATATAGTTTGTATAAAAGGTTGGCGATTTTTAAGATAAAATAATTTTATCCTATAGAATTTGGGCGAATCATTTTTAGAATAACGAATCTTTTTTTGGGAAAAACCATGGAAAATTAGCCCATGAGTGAAATTTAGCCTCTAAAATCATCCTTGAGGGGCTCCTACATTCTGTGCAACATCTAGTCTCAATCTATCAGCTTCTGTGGTGCACTTTCTGCCATTTTTGATGGATGGCTCTGCATGAGTGGCTTCCTCCACTCCATGAACCTCCTCATGTGGTTGATCCACATCTTGAGACTCATCTTTGGGAACCAACAGTTCCTCCTCTGCATGCAAGTATACCTCCCTCTCAAGTGACAACCACATGGCTTTCCCTTCATCGAATTTTATATCTCGTTGTATAAAAGTCATCTTACTGTTAGGAAAATACACATGATAATTATGGGGCGTTTATGTGTATCCCACAAATATCCCAATTTCAGCAGTCGGCCCCAGCTTCTTCCTGGTGTTCTTGGTCACATGCACATAAACAGATGAGCCAAAAATCTTAAAATGAGAAACATCAGGTTTCTTACCAGTGAAAGCTTCTTTAGGTGTACTCATGCTAGGAAATATATGAGGACAACGGTTTTGCACATAAACTGAAATGTTTCATGCTTCCACCCACAAATGCATTAGTAGGCCCTGATCATGCAACATCACTCGTGTTGCACCCATGATCATTTTGTTCTTCCTTTTCGTGACCCCATTTTGCTGTAGGTTATGAGGCGCTATGAGTTCTCTTTTAATTCCTTCTTTGCTGCATAAGTCTTTGAGTTCATTAGAGATGTATTCTCCACCATTATCACTCCTCAGAGCCTTCACTTGCTTCCCCGACTCTTTCTCCACCAATGCTTTAAACTCACAGAACTTTGAGAATGTTTGATCCTTCTTCTGCATGAAGAAGATCCATCATTTACGAGAAAAGTCATCAACAAAAATAAAATAATACTTATGTTTTTCTGTTGAAGCAACCGAGAATGGTCCACACTCGTCTGTGTGAATTCTCTCTAGGATCACCGAAGCACGGTTCTCCTTCTCATGAAATATGGACTTTACATACTTCCCCATGGTGCAACCCTTGCACTGATCTAACTAAGAAAGTGTTCCCATTGGAATTCCAGTAGATATTTTCTACATGATTTTCAAGGCTCCATGATGAATATGGCCCAATTGCCTGTGCCATAATTCTCCCTCATCCCGGCTCACAACTTTTTCTGCCTTGCCCATCATGGAAGCACAGCCATCCACCTCCATCTTGTATATATTCTTAACTAAAATCCCTATATTCATGATTTGACCCATTGTTTTATGTCGCATGAAGGATTTTCCATCGTTGAAAACAACATAATAGCCTCTGTCCTCCAACATTGCGACTGAGACCAAGTTTTTCTTTAGACCTAGAACATGCATAACATATTTCAACTGAAATGGTTTACGTGAATCCCTTTGAAAGGTAATGGTACCAATTCCAGTCACACTATATCATCCATCTTCACCCATCTCTTTATGCATTTTGAGATCTCTCTCCTCCAAGTCACTGAAAAGATCCTTATCTCTCATCATGTGGAAGGAAGCGCCACTATCCAAATACCACATCGATCCCAATGCACTTGACGCCATGCATGCGATCAAGGAGAATTCAAGTTCAAATTGTGAGGCAAGGGCCTCACCACCTACAGCTCCAACAACCTTCTTGTTCTTCTTCTTCTGCGGATAGTTAGTAGCGAGATGCCCATGTTCGTGACAATGAAAACACTTCACTTTTGACAAATCCATCTTCTTGACTTTAGACTCAGATTTTGAATGGAATTTATTCCCCTTCCCTTTCCTTTCCTTGGCAGCCAAAGCACAATCCTCTTCATCATCATTCTTTGATGAAGAGCCATCTCTAGTGTTCCTCCTGAACTCGTCCTGGACTAGATCCAACCATAGTCGTTCCCAATCTGGCAATTTTTCCCTTCCATTGACAGAGTTTTGATAATTGTGCCAACTCTTGGGAATTCCTAGGAGATCCAATCTCACCAAATCATCATTAACGACTGTTATTCCCACACTCCCCATCTCATCCTGACATTGGACAAACTTCGTGAGATATTTTGGAATGGAGTTTCCCTTCTCCATCTTGATCTTCTTGAGTTTATCTTTGAGCACCAATTTCCTATGGTCGTTGTTGTTTTGGAATAGATCCGTCAAAGTATTCCACAATGCATATGGTGTGAATTTCCCATGGAGGCTTGAGACAATGTGGTCTCATACTCCCTCCAACAGGATCCTCCTCGCCTTTGCCACTTTATTTTTCCATGCATCAAGATTTGTAGCATCTGGCTTAGGAACATCTTTGCCAATGAATTCCTTCAAGCCATTTTCTTCGAGTATTGCCTCCATCCTGTCCTTCCAAGCAATGTAGTTTGAGATTCCCTCGAGTGAATACTCTAACCTCAAGCCATTGAAATCCATTTCGATCTTGAATCAATTGTAGCACGAAGAAAGACTTTCTGCAAATTTGAATTCTATCCAATCACAAACTCATCTTCTACAATCTTCTATGGTATGATACCATGGAGAAATTTTAATAAAAATTATGTATTTCTTGGATTTTCCTAATCTAACAACTATATGCCACTGTTAAATACAAAATCCCTTCTACTAATATTCTTGTGGAATTTAAAATACAATCGCCAATTGCAATATCAAGAAGAAAGATCAATCACACATAACACATATATTTTACTGGGAAAGCATAAAGCTAAAAACCCCACTATCATATATTATGTATATATCATGGATCATGAAACAATCTCATACAAAACTCTAATTCAATATCTCTCAATACAATCTACAATCATCTCACACTGTCATACAAAAATTAACAAATTCATGTGCCAATTTACTGCTTCCAGACAACCTGCCTCCTCTGCGCAATCCTTGCTAATGGAAATCCATGCAATGAATGAATTCCTCTTGCCTAGGTTGCACAATCCTCATGGGCATATCCAATGTGTGTGTGGTTTCATGAGTGCACTCACTAATGTCACAATTGACAGTCAAACTGTCCCTTTCACCTGTTATCTCAACTGGCTCTCCATTGGATCTGACATGCATGTAGTTAACAATGGTAAATCTTCAGTTGCATGTGAGATCACTGATTGTGAATTAATTAATAATTAATTCACTGATCTCTCACTAGTGTAAGTTCAATTACAACTAGTACAACTGAGCTTAACTCACTTAACTGAGTTAAACTACTTCACAACTCACATAACTACACATCCAACTCTATTACAACTTCGAATCACTTAGTTTCAACTAATTCGACTTGCATGTCCCACCAATCAACCTTTGAACTCGAATTTACTATAGCTAACTGATTTTCCACTTCAGTTAACTATTTCCAAGTGCTCATTGAGAATATACTAATATTTATTGTCCAAATATTATTAAGGGATAATAATAGTCGACATATATCTATAAATATAATTCACTCACCATCTATAAATAGACATCATCTATAAATAGAATTTGCTCATCATCTAAAAATAGACTTCCACCTACAAATAGCATGAGGCTCCATCCTAGTGTAGGTGCATAATTTTCACTAGGATCTTCTTGTTGAATCTCAACACTCCCTCTCAACAAGAAAGGGATTATCCTTCACCCCAATCATGTCTCTATGGCATTCAAATTTTCTCCTGGTGGGCGCCTTCATCAGAATGTCTGCATCCTGATCTTTCATAGGAATGTACTGAAGCAACATGATCTTCCACTGCACACAATCTCTGATATGATGATACCGGATATCTATATGATATGATTGAACTAAGCCTTTCTCAGGGCCAACATAACATGATTCCCTAGACCTTTTAGCATAAATAAAATGAATTTACACTCATTTAATTAAATGACCAAGAGACCCATATATGACTAAAGGCTTAGCCCTTAACTAAATTTAACATATGATTTACCCTTAATACATGATCAAATGAAGACATATATACTCACACTAAGACTAGACATGTCTTGGTATTTTTAAATACCAAGATATGTCTCTAAAAATATTAACAGACATATTTGACTTATCCCTTACCTCATTCCTACATTAATGAACACTAACATGCCCCATTCATGAGTAGTACAGGTCACTTCCCATGTCTAGTCCCAGTACAATGTCTTTTCGTTGTTCCTTATAAAATTTGTTCGAAACACGCGTTCATGCATCTAGTACAAAAATCACATGATGTAATAACGTTGATAAACAAGTACTTATAGCGATCTTAAAACTATATTATTATTAGTAGTAGTGAAATTATACAAAAAAAAAATAAAATTTATCAACAATTATAGCAAAAAATTACACACTCTTTTTTGAATTATTTGGGCTAAGGAGGAAGGTCAAGTGTGATACATTTTCATCTTGTTGAATAAGATTGAAATTGGTGGTTTCAGATTTAATAATTCTAAATAGGCCCTTGACAACTGTTCTTAGCATGAATAAGAGTAAATAGTGTGATTTTCTTGTGTTTTCAAAACACAAAAACTTCTTTGGGATAGAAGTGAACTGTCAAGACAATGAACTTGTGTCACCCTATTTGTGTACTTTGAAAGAAATTAAAAATAGGGTATATGGTTTACATGATGAATTGATGATGGAAACAAGTGGGTTTTTGAGTAGTATTTGGGTTTACATGTACCATGCATCAACTTGTGCCTCTAGTTGTACCATAAATAAGTGCATCAACCATGCACCAAACTTGTACAAATAACATATCACAACAACCTGTCTAAACAACCTATCACAACAAACTATCTCATCAATCTTATCAACCAAATCATATTTACTCGCCAATATCAATCACCAAGACAACTCTCAACCATATGCACAATATCACCAAAATCTGCATCAACCAAGCATATCACAACAACTCATAATCATCACTAAGATCAATATGTGCTTCTAATAATATAACAAGACAAGTATGCTACATCATCCATAAACCATGTGTCAACAATACTACTAACAAGTGCCTCTAACCATGTACCAAGTATGTACCAATCATGCATCAACGACACATCAACTATGACTCATCAAGGTGTACCAACATCATCAACTATACACCTCGTGTATGTGCCAACTCATCAACTACTTGTCTCAACCATGTACCCAACATGTACCTCAACCATATACCAAAAACATATACCAATATAACCATCAAAATTTCTCTAGCAATACATCACACTATCCATAACCAAATACCATAAAACATTACATCAAACCATGTGCCACAACCTCACTGTTATACAACATCTATCTGTAACATACCTCAAACAAAATACCTCATCAATTTCATCATTCAAATCTGATTTTTAACTTTGTAACAAACCCGGTGTATATGATCACATACCTAAAAACCTTCCTTAACTTTAACAATAACAGACTAGCATTTTCATCAAACTTTACGTTAGTCTCACATGACTAATTTTGTATTAGTCAACAACCCTAACTTGAAATAATCATAAATATGTACATGTAATGAATNTTCACTGCTTGGGACATCTCGGAAAAGGATTTATAGAAAAAATGACATACCTTGTTGAATTCTGGCTTA
Source organism: Picea mariana (assembly GCA_032191745.1). Classification (NCBI taxonomy): domain Eukaryota; kingdom Viridiplantae; phylum Streptophyta; class Pinopsida; order Pinales; family Pinaceae; genus Picea; species Picea mariana. The sequence goes on from JASDQU010241382.1 coordinate 94,643, forward strand.
TTCTAGAGAGAGAACTTGTAGAGTATTCCCCACATGGAATATTTGATGTATGGATCTGAAAATGGTACACAACATACTAAATAATGTTCTCTAACCAATACATTTGGTCTTACCGAATTTGTATCTGTTATGAAGAAGTTATGACATTTTTACCCGAAACATATGTTTCAGACTAGTTTTAGGACTAGCCATAAACTCTATTTTCCACAGAGTGTAACTCCAAAAATACAATGACCCACAAGTTGAAATTTTTATCACATCTACTTGGATATGTTTCCTCAATGACCTCCAAATTTCTCTATATGAATCATTGTAGAAAAAACGATATTGCGCAAATGGTGAGATGACCTGTAAATAGAATACCTTAGAAAGCATCATTAAAAGACTTTATCCTCCCTTGAATTTCGACCTTCTTTACTTCACCTTCCCTCTAAAATTCTCCTTTGATCTCCTTTGGTTACCTTAGTAACTTGTATATATTCAATATGATCAATGGATACTAATGGGAGACCCTTTCTCTCTTATTTATACTCTCCAAGTAGCTTCCTCTAGAAGTATCCACTTAACCACTTTGTCCACTTAGACACTTTGTCCACTTAACCACTTTGTCCACTTAACCAACTAGTTCACTTAGACACTTTTTCCACTTAACCAAATTTGTCCACTTAGCCACTTTGAACACTTAACCACTTTGTCCACTTAACTACCTTATTATTTAAATAATTTCTCTTTGCAACCACTTTGAATACTTTATTATTTAAACAATTTCTCTTTACTCAAAAATTATTGTTGAAACTAACTTTTATATAAATATTCATTTCATAGCTTCTTTTCCCTTAACTAAATTATCGTTGCAACCACTTTAATATTTAATTTATTTCTTGGTCAACCACTTTGACTATTCAATCTTCTCATCACAACTACTTTACCATAATTACCAAACACGCAACTTCTTGTTGCATCTAATTTATTTTTAATTATTTTCTTAATGCAACAACTATACCCATGATTAACTCCTAGTTTCACCCACTTTGACTACTTAACTTCTTCTAGGAGTTTCTGGAGTAATTTGACTTCTTTGACCTTCTAGAGGCTTCTAGATAACTCATGAGGGTTCTCCAACTTCACAAGGCCATAACTCTCTAACCGTGAGGAGTTATGTGACGTTCCACATATCATCAAAAATGTCATGACATGTACTATCCATGTAGAATAGTATTACCTACATATACACTGATACTCATTCCTTTATACATCAAACATAATTGGTCCCTTACCCATTCCTTTTTGCTACCAGTATTCGCTAACAGTCTTCTCCAAGGGTTGACATCAATCTACAATATCACTCTCCAATGGTTGACATCAATGAAAACCAACAATCCATACCAATTGTCCATCAACCTAAGACAATTGTCTGAGACCCTCCCATATCGTTGAGGCATGTGAATAGTTTATCCATGTGAAATTTCAATGAATACAAAAACAATTTGTGAAAATTTCAACGTTGGCCCCATTCATGAGTACAGGTCATTGACGTTGTCCATGTATAGTCCTAGTACAATTTCGTTTTGTTGTTCCTTATAAAATTCGTTCGACACACTTGTTCCTGCATCTAGTGCTACAAGAACATGATGTAATAACGTCAATAAACAAGTACTTATAGTGACCTTAAAACTAGATTATTTTTAGTAGTAGTATAATTGTACAAAAACATCAAAATTTTATCAACAATTATGGAAAAAAAAATACACACTCTTTTTTGAATTATTTGGGATAAGGAGGAAGGTTAAGTGTGATACATTTTAATCTTGTTGAAGAAGATTGAAACTGGTGGTTTGCAGATTTAATAATTCTAAATAGGCCCTTGAAAACTATGCTTAGCATGAATAAGAGTAAATAGTGTGATTTTTTTGTGTTTTCAAAACACAAAAACATCTCTCAGATAGTAGTGAATTGTCAAGACAATGAACTTGTGTCACCCAAATTGTGTACTTTGAAAGAAATTAAAAATAGGTTTTATGGTTTACATGATGAATTGATGATGGAAACAAGTGGGTTTGTGATTCAAATTTGAGTCCATAAACCCTCCCATATTGTTAAGTCATGTGAGTAATCGATCCATGTCAAATTTTAGTGCATACAGAAACAGTTTGAAAAAATTCCATCATTGGCCCCATTCATAGGTCACTGTTGCCCATGTCTAGTCCTAGTACAATGTTTTTTCATTGTTTTTTCAATGTTTTTTTTCATTCGACACACACATTCTCGCATCTAGTATTGCAAGGACATGTAATAACGTCAATAAAAAAATACTAATTGATATAAATTGCACAAGATTCATCAATTATTTATTGTCTTTGTTTTTTTCCTCTCATCTAAGTACTTCTTTGCTCCATAAATTAAAGACTATTAGTATGAAATCATTATTTAAATATGAAATTCCCTCTAGCACCTTCCTCTTGCCACCAAATGCATGGGCCTAATTGGAATGATGTTGGTTTTATACAACATAGGTGATGAAAATAAAGATCACAACCATGATGATGGGTATATTGTTGGGAGTTCCATGCACCGCGACATTAATCTAAGAAAGTTTGAATGAAATGAGACCAAGATTAAATATATAGAGTGGGTGTGTGAGTCATCTTTGTGTTTGGAAACCATCCCATATCGTCAATGCATGCACATTTAAATATGAAACTACCATGACACCATAATGATATTTAAATCTGACACTACCATGACACCATAATGATGTCATTGACACATGCAATACTTAGCAACATTGATACAACACCATCTGGACATGCATAGTTTTATGGTGTTGATTAAAAAATGAATGAAAAGAGGGATTTTTCATCACAACTATGACACACATACATTGCATATACAATGTAGAAACTAAAATAAAAATGAATAAAGGTTGATGCAAACTTAAAATTTGTGTCAACCAATTTGTTTACTTTGAAAGAAAAATAGGGTTTATGGTTTACATGATGAATTTGTGATGGAAACAAGTGGATTTGTGAGTCATATTTGAGTCCAAAAACCATCCCATATCGTTAAGGAATGTGAATAGTTTATCCATGTAAAATTTTAGTGCATACATAAACAGCTTGAAAAAATTTCAATGTTGGCCCCATTCACAGGTCACTCTTGCCCATGTCTAGTCCTAGTATAATGTCTTTTCATTGTTCCCTTTAAAATTCATTCAGGACAAATGTTCTCGCATATGTACTACAAGGACATTTAATAACGTCAATAAATAAGTACTAGTTGATATAAATTGTACAAGCTTCATTAGTTATTTCTTGTCTTTGTTTTCTTCTCTCATCGAAGTACTTTTATTCTCCATAAATTAAAGACTATTAGTACAAAATCATTATTTAAATATGAAATTCCCTCTAGCGCTTTCTTCTTGCCACAAAACACATGGGCCTAATTGGCATGATTTTTTTTTTGTACCACATAGGCGATGAAAATAAAGAGCATAACCATGACGATGGGTATATTGTTGGGAGTTCCATGCACGACATTAATCCCATGTTTTCAAACAATTTCAATGCAGATGCTATAGAAATGAAAAACATGTTCATCGAAACTTCATTGATGCAATACTATGACAACAATGATGACATCTACGATCATGATGGTATAAAAATGAATGCACTTCTCTTTGTTTCAAGAATAATTTATCTTCTATTGAACAAGGCCAACCACGTGAAGGTGGAAGATCATATGGCCAATCTATAAAATAGAAAATAATCGAAAGAAACATAGTAAGATTCATGCATAGAAACTACCAAAACAAAAATTAATGAAGGTAAATAAAATTATGTGTTTGTAAATGATATTTTTAGTTTACCATGTACTCAACTAGTATGGTGCCTATTTTTAGGATTCACATAATAATTAAACAACATGTAAGAATATAGGATATGAAAAAAGGTCACATAAAACTTAAAAACATGTAATTAATCCATGACATAAGTAAACAATTTTAAGAAAATAATTCATAAAAATTAAAATATATAGTTACATACCTGATCCAACTCAACATATGTATCATTATTCTTTTGAATATTCTTCTTCATCAAACTATACCTTTGTATCATCATCTGGTTCAAAAATGATGTTGAAAGGATTGTCGACATCATCTTCATCAATGCCATTTTCAAGCATATTTTAATAAACATCATCATCAAGAACAAAATTAATGTCTCATACACCTGGTTCATCTTCTCTGTCTTCTTCGTCTGTCGACCCATGATCTTTTGGATCTATCAGATCTGGCACATCATCTTCTTGCTATACATGAGTATACTTAATTGGCCTTCCTCTTGGATCATATCTAACAACAAATGACCAATACCTGTCACCTGGAACCTTTGAGTAAAAGACTTGTTCACATTGGCTTGGAAAAACATAGCGATCATGTTCTCTTTCAAATACTATTGTTTTAATCATTGAAAATCTGTCGGCATGTTGAACAACAGTTCTTTCCTCATCGCATTCATGCATTCATAACCTATACCATTTGACGTCAAATAGAACTAATTTTAAGGAATTAAAGTCACACTCAAGTATATCATTCAAATACTCATAGTATCTATTTTCATATTCTTGGGGATGTCTGTTACTCCTAGAGGAAACATTAGTGACCTAGAATGTTGTAGTTATCCCACTATCAAAAATTTTATTGGTTTCATCAAACTATTTGATGCGAAATTTACGACCATTGCACCACATAGACTTGTGGTTTTTCAACTGCAATATGCTAGACATGTAAAAGATGAATTTTCAATTAATAAACATATTTATATAACTTGGAAAGTATCTAATAAAAAGACACACCTACAGTCACATTAATATAATATAAAATAATTGAATAAAATGGGCATATTTGCTTTCCTGTCCATCCTTCAAACCATATGATAAATCAATTTCCCTCTACATAACATTGGAATCACTGTTACGATGGGATTCTCTCACCAATTCATACAGTTGTTGCCATGATAACATACCACCATGATGTTGTTTAAAAATTTCAATACATACATCCATCCAGTCAAGATTGTTTGCAATGTATAAATGCAGTGCATCCCAATCTTGAGCAACTGAATAAACAAATCATAATTCAACGATATTAAATATTAGTTATAACCATGGTAAATATTAATAATTGATTAAATAATAGATATTAATATATTAATGACTATGATCATACACACACACACACACACACACACACACACACACACACACACACACACACACACATATATATATATATTGGTATTAATATAAATCTCCACAATTATTAATATATTACCTCTCAGTTTTTTCATTCTACCTTTCCCCAAAAGGTGCTCCTGAAATTCAAATTTTTTGATGGAGTTTACATCCCAAATGCAATACATTGCATGCATAGGTGGAGCTACTAATTTAGGAAGATACTAACTAATATACACCATGGATTGATATACCATATATCCCTCCACCACAGAATCCTTAGGACGTTCTCTTTGTCTAACCAAATCCTTCAATGATTTCAAGTGCCTCTCCACCATCCACATTGACTTTGTGCGTACAGGTCCACACATTTCAATCTTCTCAACTTGGTGTACGAGGTAGTGTTCTTGTGCATTGAAAAATGTTGGAGGTAGATAATTTTACATTTTACACATTAGCCGAGGAATTTCTCTCTTTGAATACTTTATATCATCTTCATGGATTTCTTTCAATCATAACCACCTATAGATCAAGACACAAGAAAATAACATGTTTTAACATTATAACATAATATAATATATTACATTACAATTCAAACACATGTCATTAAGTACAACAACAAATTGAAAGAACATTTTGCATATTATAAATCACATCTACTTACCTCAAGTATTTCCCGAGATCATATATAACTTGTTTGGCGTTGTTGTCAAAGTTGTTTGGGAGAGATAATGGTAGAAAATACTATATAAAAAAGCTGAATCGTTCTTTTTTTTGAACAAAGTAGAAAAAAAAAAATCTTGAAAGATGTATATGGCCAATATATAAATATTTATACCAAAATTATTACCTTCATGAAGGTATGCCAATCATGTGTTTTTATGCCACCAAATTCATCTTTCTTCATTAAGATATTTTTTATGTTTGAAGAAAAACCTGTGGGAAATTTAATTCCTTGAATGACCTATTTTACATCATTTCTTTCTTTCTTTGTTAATCACCATGGAAGGTAATTATTTTGATCTACATCATTATTTGATTGGATCACACTTCAAATTACATGATTGGCTTCCTGAATGTCAATACAAATTTTGACAATTTTTTCTTTATCCCTCCTACCATCTATGATTCGCTATAACGTTTCTGTGACATTCTTCCTGATATGTGTTGTATCAAACAAATGAGCTATTTTTAGCTCCTCATAGTAGGGAAACCTCATGAATTGAGTGGGATAACATTTCATTCCTCGTGGAAGCCCATTATTAACACCTTCATGATGGCGGTCTTCATCACAAAGCATCAAAGAAATCACAACAATTAAAATACGGTAAAATAAATTCAATAATTATTAAAATAAAAATTCAAAACATTACATATACTATACATAAATAAATTTTGTACCTTGACAATTCCTATTATATTCCAACCTCCATAGGTGAGGTGTCATTCTTCATGGTTTTAATCCAGTCTCTTCTTTCCCATTCAAAATATGTTTTTAAGTAGTATGATACCTATGGCTCTTAGGGAGGAGGTGTCTATACTCATCAAACATCACCTTTCCTAAATTTTTTGAATGACGATACTTCATCTTAGGACCACAAATGGAACATGAAAATTTACCCTTTGTTTGAGGACCTACCACATCAGATGGATTAATGCCAATTATACGATGGGATTATTTAAAAAACATGCATGATATATTTAAAAAATTATATAGTATTAAAGTGCAACAAAATGCTACATAGCACAAAAATGTGTTAGTCTTGGGGCATCATGAATTGTCCATACAAATATTCCACATAATTGAAATGTATTCTCCCCGATTGGTTTACAGATGTCATACATAGTGATGTCGGTCCATAACTTTAGTAGCTCGTTGATAAGAGGCTTGATATATACATTCATATATTTAACTTGGTACTTACCTAATTGTTTGAAATTACACATAATTACTACCATGATATGTATATATAAGTAAATAAATAAACAAAAGATATTATGCAAAAAACAAAACAAATGAAAATGTTACATTCAAAAAATTAATGTAAACAAAGAACTTGAACAATCATTCTCAACATGATGTGCTGCCTCTTTATTGACATCTAAGGAGGAATGTTATTGTTGATAACAAAAATAGGCCACACTGAGTAAATCGACCTAAGATATCTGGATGGATTAACAATGTCAACTGCCAATGAAAGCCCAACATTACAAGGTTCATCTCTGAAATCTGCCCATTTTCCCTCAATTTCCCTAAATGCATAGCCATCTGTAGGCATTCAAAGAACACCATCTCCACTTTTGTTCTATGCATGATAATCCATAAATTGTGCTATGATTTCACACCTAAACAATCATTGCAAATGTGGAATTATGGGAATATGATGAAGAACCTTTAGAGGAACCTTTTTTTGTTACTTGATTGGTTCGATATCTACTTATAAGACATTGTGGGCATTTTGTTTATGACGCATGTTGTCCATTAGATATAATATGATCATTGGGACATGCATCTATAGTTTGATACTCCATTCCAGTGTATTTTATAATGGAAATCAAATATTGATATGTGCGAGGTAAAATATTTGACAATGGTAACAAAATTTCACCTAACAATCTACAACATAACAAATAATTACTAGATAATGTAAGTAATATTAATCGTAAATATTGCATTCTTATTTTACACATTAATTAACACTAGAAAAAAAATACAAAAGTCAACATTTATGTATATGAGATGAAACATATTACATACCTTAGGATATATGTCATACAACTGTTTGACAAATGATTCATAACCTTTAAGTTCACCAACAACAATGTAGCGGAGAGAATATTTTCTCTTGAGCCTTTATAAAGTTATTTATTTTCCTTTTCTAATAGAGGTCCATCATAAATACCATCACTATCCCCCTCCTCAGCTAACTGAGAAAACAAATCTTGGATAATTTGATTTGTCCCATCATCTTCTTCCATGAGATCCTCATTTGCTTCATGTTCCTCAACTTGTACAACATCATTTCTACTACTACTTTGTGCAACATTGTGAAGAAAGTTAGGGGGCAACTCTAACTATATAATTACAAAAAATCAAGCAAAATTAGTGTGTATAACAAATATTCAAACAATATATATATATATATATATATATAAACATATAATGGATATATAGCTAATTACCACGAGACAATATTCATTCGATCCCCCATCAGTGTGCCCATATTTCCTACAATTTGTTCTTATCTGTTGCTATTAAAATTCTTACGAGACATGTAAAACTACATTTTTGCAAGGGCAATAAAATCTATTGTCATGCTTTTCACCCTCTTTACTTTTTTTCCCACCTCTAATATTTTCCGCCATTATTCTTACGCATAAAAATACCTTTTTTTGAATCATTATTGTTATAAAAAGATTGTTGCAACATCCGTAATTTGCTAAATATTTATATATTTTATTTCGTCGCCATTTCGACAAACGTTGACCAAGTCAATATTGAATTTGTCAAATAGTTGGGTGACTATTTAAAGAGGGAAACGATAATATTTTTCTCATTGCGCATGCAACGAAAGCTGCGACGAGTGTTGACCAAGTGAATAATGAATTTTTCAAATAGTTGGGTGACTTAGAACAGGGAAAAAATAATCTTTGTGTCATCACCCATGCGATGAACTATGCGATGAAAGATAGAGTTCGTCACCTAGGTGACGAAAGTGGGATGATTTAAAAAAAGAAAGATAAACTTAAATCTCTATCTTCATTTTTGCGACAAAAATTTACTTTCGTTGCAAGTAATTCATCGCAAATTTTTCAATATGTAGTAGTGTGGAAAACAAGTAGGGTGATCAAACTTAGAGATCAAAGTAATGTTTTTTTCTTTCAAAACACATAATTCATAACTTATCAAACTATTTGGTGATCAAAGCATATATATATATATATATATATATATCATTTATCTTAGGTGATAACCAATTGAATTCTTGTTACTAGCTTTAAAATTTGGCAACAACTCCATTCTACTAGCGTCACATGTGCATCTTTGACAATAATTAACAAGAACTTACAAGAAGAAGAAATGGAAATGGAAAATATATTTTGACATACATGGAAACAATTCTACACACTAATATACAACATGGTATACCACCTTGATGTTGAAAGAAGTAAAATTAACAATACAAGTAAAGTGTTAAAAACATTTTATTTTCGTACATAAGCTTACATGAATTCAATTGAAAATTTATGGTTTTACCAATAGTATTTGCTATTAATTATTTTGTAACATCACGCTCTGGCGCACTGAACAAACTTATTCTTTGAGGACACTTGCTCGCAAGTGATCTGGATTATTATGCTATTAAAACTTTTGATTTTGATTATGAGGCGTTATGGGTTGATGACATGTTGTTTTACCGCTTTGACATAGATAGGTGCTATTGACTCGGTTTTATTGAGTGTGTAGGATTACGGACCTAGAGGATGCCGAGGCATCGATGGAAAACCTTGGACTCTGGATCGAGTCAGGGAGGGTGCCATTGGGGTTTGATTGTTTTACTGTGATATTAGTGCACATGACTAGATGATATGACATGGATATGTTCTGACATGATTTGTTGATGATGCAGGTTGATGATAGTTTGCCGACCAGACTCACATATGGAGTAAAGGGGTCACACACGACTACCAAATATGTTGAGGGAGAGGTGTTGACAACAACCCTGCCACAGCCTACTAGCACTCTCGTTGTGGCTCGAACTGTAGGTTAATGATTACCTAGTTTGAGAGGACCCATGATGCCGTGAGGGTAGACTGCGACAATCCCTCACGATGATTCTAAGGGGTGCGCAATAAGGTGGGGGCCTTATTCCTTAGAAGCCCTTAGTCTCCCACAAGTTCACCTGGTAGAGTGTTGACTGCAAGGGTTATTGATGTCTACCAAATCATTCAAGAGGCAAGTGGAACCCTTGGAGCACGTAGTGTGTCCTGAAAGGCACGTCGCGCAAAGGAACATATGAGGCAAGTGGCACCCTTGGAGCACCTAGTGCATCCTCAAGGGAACGTCGTGTTGTTGAGGATAGAGGGATGAAACTAGATGGCCCTAAGACAAATAACATGTTGAGTAATTTTAAAACAATTTCCCTAATTAAATGTCGCCCAGTACGAAAATTAAGGCCTAAGTCTAAATTACGCTAGTGGTAGAACCTTGTCTTCTCTAAAATAATAATAATAATAATAATAATAATAATAAAATAACTTAAATAATAATTTTGACCTTCGTTAAATCTTGTAACATGAAGGGAGTAAGAAATTAAGTTATTCATAAAAATAAAATCTATGGTAATAAATGTAAAAAGGGAAATTAATTATTTTATCTTTTTGATAATTAAAAAAAATAAAATACTAATTAAATGATAAAAGGGAAAAGGGGTTAAATTCCACACCTGCCTTTTTGAGTTCTAATTAAAAAGGAGAAAGAGGGAAAATCAAAAAAATTTAGGAAACTAGGGAAAAGAGGTAACATAAAAAGGGGAAAAAGGGAACTTAAGGGAAAAAGCGAAAAGTCTACTTAGTAAAGAATCTACCATTTAAGAGCCTTCTAATTTTAAACTGAATTAGCAACTTCATAATAGGGAAAGCCTTTAAAACCTGTAAGGGAATTTGGGGACACCTAGGAGTGATTATAGAAGTAACTCTAGGTGGGTGATGGAAATAAGATAATTAATTAATTAAAAAAATTAATTAATGGAGGAATGTAGGGTATGGGTGACACTTGTACGGAGAAGAATTTTTAGGAATTTATTTTTAAAACTTTAATTAAATGATATTTTAGGAAAGAAAGGAAGATCGAAAATCTATATAATGAAGGAGGAAGAAGGATGAAAGACCATCTTATGTTTGTGTAACATTACGCTGCAGAAATATCTACTTGACTGATTTACTTGTGGGAGTTGGGATACCCAACTCGGAGAGTAGTGGTAGCTCGGCCTTGCAAGGCGAGATGGGAGCTAGACGAAACCTCTGGATAGTGTTTGTGGCCCCTTTGTGGCTCAAGGGGCTAACGGGGAAGAAGAGTACCCCTAGCATTGGCTGGGAGGTACCAGTGAAGTCTTGACGGTTGGCAAGCGGGAGTTGCATGGGGTGTGCGGACGTCACTCAGAGCGGGTGAACAGACAATGGTACACTTTCTTCATTTGAATGGTAGAATGTTGTAGGTTTTATGATTGGATCTGCATGTTGATTATGTAATCAGATCAGATATTTAGATTGATAGCTGAAATTTTATTAGCCTAGCTCTTTGGTTGTCATCTCCTATGGCCTTGTTTTCCCACATGTCGTGACCGCCCTGTGGTGTTGATTGTGACCTTAAGGTTGTTTAGTCTTCATCCCTAGCTCGTTAGTCCTCGCCTGAGTAGTCGGCCAGGAACCTGATCTATGGTCGTCACCTTAGCGTTAAAAGACCTATGGATCTCAATGCCCTGCTTTTCTATGCGAGGATGATGAAGTGAAGGTGAACCTTTTAGCCATCTACCTCTATGGATGTCCTTGACTGATTGTTTTACTTGCGTCCTTCAGTACAGACTTGGTGTTTGGATTATCTTGCTTCCTTGTTTTTTATTTTCTGTGCCTCGACTGATAGAACCCCTATGATCCTTTCGATGAGTTATCCTTAGGGCCCTGGCATTCTCTTACTGTTGTCAGCATCATTATATTGGTATCCTGAGATGTGAAAAGAATTTAACTTCTTTCTACATTTGTTTCATGTGGATTGATTTGTTTTTATTATTCTACGTTGTCATTATGTAATGGAGGTAAAACCCTTACCTCTGCGATGGTAATTTGTAACAGATGTAAAAATATTTGTATTAACTATGCTATTTTAAATAGATGATGGATGAAAAAAAGTATTACTTCACCGTTGGTCATTATGTAATGGCTGTAAGATCTTACTCAACAATAGTAAATATGTAACACATGTAAAGTGTTGCCTCTATTCTAGGATGAATGATGTTTGCAAGTTATCTAGAGGTGGAATTGTTTTACCCTGAGTTAATACGTTTTTACAGTGAGGAATGCGTTTTATCTTGATCAGAGTGGCCTTGTGGTACTTTGCGTTATGACTCTGCATTTCATAAACTCAACATTACATGTATTTACTGGTAGGACAGATCTAATTTTAATGGATAGCAATTGATTTGTGGATGGCGATTTAGATAGGCATTTTTTTTGGGCTGCGATTTTAAATATACAATTACTGAGTGGTTGTTGAAAAGCCCACGCTTTCCCTTCGAAAGGTTGGTTGTTTGTCGATTGATTGCCCATGAAATTTCTTTTACCTTTAAATGATTGATAAAGATGCTAAAAAACCCTCGAATGGATGCTAGGGAGATTGACTGATTTGGCTGTTTCCCACCCTCGATTTGTTGTTAAACAGATGACTCGATCGCTGCCTTAATTAACCATGATATTCCCTGGTTAATGTGACTGAAATTGCTTTAAATGACCAGTTTTTTTTTCCTTCAAGCTATGATTTCATTTTTCCTTTAAATGGTGGGTTGTGTTCCGGTAGCTTTCCTTCAGATGAGACCTGGCGTTCATGTTTCGTACACAACACTATGAGTTTGCCTTGCCGGTTAAGAATGGGATGCATGCAACTTCATTTGACTTCGGGGATTACATGTAGTCTCATTTGTTATTTTCCAGTGAGATAATAGAAGATTGACTGGATTATGTTTTGTATTTTTCACACAGCGAAACTCCCTCAATGCTCGATGCTCACATTCTCCCCTCACTCAGCGAAACTGTTGTTGTCCCTCTGCGCGTTCTGATGCTCTAACCTCCCTCCTGACCTCCTCTACTGCTGCATACCTTTACCAATCCCTGCCAACTCTCATCCACGAGCGTTTCTAAATCTGGCATTTCCTTTAAATCCTTGGATAGTTTCATTTTGAACTCTTGATGAGAATCATTTTAGTTGTTAAACTATAATTTATGTCTGAGTTTAATAATACACATTATGCATGTGCATCAATATAGTAAGGATCCTTTTTAAAAGTGCTTAAATCATATGGCGTACAGTGAAAGTAATACCCCGCAATATGTTGAGTGTAATGTCAATGGTTGGAATCCTTTTAGTTTTTTGAATTATAATTTATGTCTGAGTTTAAATATTACGCATTATGCATGTGCATCATTACAGTAAAGGAATCCTTTTAAGGTGTTTAAATTATATTTAATCAGTGTAAAGAATACTCTGCATTGAGTCGGCATAATATTAATGGCATGAATTTTTAAGGTGTTAAATTATAATGGATACACTGCATTATGCCGGAGTGAATATTATTAAAGGCCTAATTATTTGCTTTTCATTTCAGTGCCTTGTTATTTTCTTTACGATAAATGCCTGGTTATTTATTATTAAATGCCATGTTATTAAATGCCTTGATTAATTTGCTGTGTGATAAAGGCTTTTGTTATTTGCTTCATTATTTATTTAATGGTAGCATTCTAGTTTAAAATGGTTGCTTATGTTATCGAGATTAATGGCTAGTTGGATGAAATTAGAATTAGATGATAGATTGAGAATTATTTAACAATAGCAATCAAAGCAATAGCAATCTACCTTGTTTAATAAGAGCCATATCATTTATTTTAGTTAATGTTTCATAATGCATTAATGGCTAGTAGATTGAGATTGGATAAAATTAGAATTGCCCAACTGGAATGTGTAATGATGAAAGTTTGAATGGAGAATTGTTGGAGTCATGGATATGTAGCTCTTAATTCATTTGCACCTTAAATTAATTTGATAGTTGTATTGCGTCATGAATAAATGAGAAGCATGGTTGACTATGTAATTTGATTACCTTGCTTCATGAATTAGTTGATATTTGTTTTGCATGTATGGACGGTCTTGGGTGTAGTTACTTCATCTGCCACCAAAAGGTTAATTATAGTTGAATTTAATGTTGGATTAATCCCACGCCTGGACGTAAAGTAGATGTCTTCCATTGCTCCTTGAAAACAAAATAAAGTTGATTACATTGTGCACGAAATTATGCCGTTTACGATAAATTTAGTAATCAAATTCTCTTGCACCTTGGAATTTATGTGATGTGTGATTGACTCATAGAACACTATCGCACATTGATCATCGTTGATGTTGTTGTCTTAGCATATTTAGTTTTGATCTTGATTTTGTCGAGCGAGATGTAGACACCTCCTGGTTCCTCAAAACAGTCGCCAGCCCTGAGACCTTAAATGGTCAAAATCGATGGGAACCTAGGCTTGAGCATTTCTTATGTGTCCTGGAGGTCCTAACCATTGCAGGGTAGGATGGGAGGGTAGCCAGTCTTATTTTTCGTCGATTGATTGTCGTTCATTGCTTCCAGATGCTT
>JASDQU010241382.1:109375-137696 GCA_032191745.1 Picea mariana
GTTGGAGGACCCTCTATTTCATCTAGAAGCCCCAAAAGGTCAAAGTACTCAAAGTGGTTTAATATATTTTAAAACGCAAATAATAAAGTGAAGTGATGAGTGTATTATAATCCAAAGTGAATAAAAAATAAATTATTTCAATAATAAATTTAATGGAGAAATTAGAAATGGGTTAACCCTAAAATAAGGAAAGTGGGCCAAGTGACCTAAAAGATGTTTTTAAGGAAGGTACTTGGAGAGTATAAATAAGAGTTAAGGCTCTCTCATTTTAATTGAACTTGAGAATATTGAATATATATAGGTGTATGAGCTAACCAATGATATCTAAGCCAAATTCTTTTGATGGTGTTTTCTAAGGTATGTTATTTACAGGTCATCTAACCATTTTCGATATAAATGTTTTTCTATAATGATTTAGACCATGAAATTGCTATGGAATTTAGAAAAAATACCCAAGTATCTGTGGTAAAAAATTCAGAGCGTGGGTCATTTTATTTTGGGAGTTACACTCTGTGGAAAATAGGGTTTTTGGTTAGTCCCGAAACTAGTCAAAAACAAGTGTTTCGGGTAAAAACGTCATAAATTATTCATAACAGATCAAAATGTAGTGAGACAAACTATGTTGGTTAGGGTACTGTCTGTAGTATGTTTTTTAATAGTTTCAGATCAATTCAACAAATATTTCATAAGGGGCATGCTCTACAAGATCGCTTTCTAGAATAAGCCAGAATTTAGAAAGGTATGCCATTTTTTCTATAACTCTTTTTTCGAGACGTTGCAAGTAGTGACACCTGGAGGAATTGCATAAAACACACTAAAGAACATTTTCTATTAGTTTCATATCTTTATCCATTATAGGTTCAAAGTTATGATTACTTCAAGTTAGGGTTGTTGACTAATCCAAAACTAGGCATGCGAGACTGAAGAAAAGTTTGATGAAAATGCTAGTCTCTTGTTGTTAAAGTTAAGGAAGGTTTACGGGAATGTGATCATATAAAATAGGTCTATTAAAGAGCTACAAATCAGATTTGGATGATGAAATTGATGAGGGCGTTTGGTTGAGGTACATGTTGAGTACATGGTTGAGACAACTAGTTGATGAGTTGGCACATACATGAGGTGTATAGTTGATGATGTTGGTACATATTGATGAATCATAGTTTATGAGTAGTTGACACATGATTGGTACATACTTGGTACATGGTTGGATGCACTTGTTTATGGTACAGGTTGTTTGGTACAGGTTGTTGCATGGTTGATGCACTTGTTTATGGTACAGGTTGATTACAGGTTGAGGTACAAGTTGATGCATGGTTCAAATTTCTTTGTACAGGTTTACAATGGTATATCTCAGAGTGATAATGTGACAGTGGTTCCATCATTATACTTCTACTTCAGGGTGGTAGGATGGGGCAAGGACAAGTGGTTGTATCCACCTTCCGGTTGTAGCCAGAGAACAAAGGGGATTGTAGCCTCCTTCTGGTTGTAGCCAGAAAATTGGGGATTTGGAGCTTCCCTCAAGTTGTAGCCTGAGAAACTAGGGGTTTGGAGACTCCTTCTAGTTGCAACTGGAAAACAAAGGAAGTTGGTGCTTCCAATGAATGTAATTCTTCAAGACAATATATAAGAAAAAGCATTCTGTGGTTTTTTCCTGATTTGGGTTTCCACGTAAAAGACTGGTGTACTGTGTATGTGTGTGATTGTTTATTTCTTACTACTCATTATTGGATAATAATTCTACATTGATATAACATTTGAAGAAAAATGATTATAATTACGCTATTAATGGTTCACCCCCCCTCTCAGTAATCCAACAGTAATAAAATTTAGAGATCCTTTTAGTCTAAAGTGAACACCCCACATATCCAAAGAAAATATAACTCGACACCATTTCCCTAACCTTGTCCTTCAAAATACCTGTAGAAATCATCAAAGAATAAAAGGTTATATGAATGAATAATAATTAAATCAATAAAAATACATCAACATGTACGAGAATCTCAAAAGGCTAAAGTGGAATACCTTAATGAAGTTCTCTTTGTTTTAAGAATAGTTTATTCTCTACTGAATAGGGCCAACCAAGTGAAGGTGGAAGCGCATTTGGCCCCTCCCACCCCCACTCCCCCTCTCAATTCCCCATACTCAATCTATCTAATGAAAAAAAATTGAAAGTAGAATAATACAGTGCATGCACAGAAAGTAGCAAAACACAATTTAAAGGTAAATGAAAGAAAGAATGTGTGTGCAACTATGTGGTTTTGTACATACAATACATATAACATACATCCATAAGAAGGTAGCAAAAAATAGTATATATTAATATATTTTATCATCAAAATATGTTTCCATTATACATGTTTCTCATAACATAAATCCATAAGAATATAGCAACAAATAGTATGTATTAATATATTTTATCGTCAAAATATGTTTCCATTATACATGTTTCTCATAATATAGACAATCACTTATTCTTCTTCCTTTTAGATTTCAGAAATATATTGATTGGATCATCCATGTCTTAATCTTCTTTATTTGTTGGGTCCTCTATTGGTTGCTATTTAATATGTATTCTCTAACACGTTATACGTCTTGTCGATTACTCTCCATGGCATGCATGACGTTGTTGAGGGAACTAGACTACAATAAAAAAAGGGTTAAATTGACATGGTTAGTTATTATTCACAGAAGTAGTTCATTAATGAAAGTATCATTACGATGTTGTTTACAATGTTGACTAGTCAAGACCATTGGTTCGATTGCCATGTGTTCCTTCTCTCTCCAAGCATTCTCATATACATGCTATGCCATCAAAACAAGAAAAGTTATAACTACACCATTTGCAAGTAAATATTAATATTTTTATTAATTCATACTTCTGATTTTATAGACATAATACCATCATGGCCTAGATACACACCACTATCATCAAGCTACACTCCAGCGTCATGGTTGAGTTGCACACCACCATCATCGGGTTTCACTCCACCGCTATGGTCATGCTACACTCCACCCTCATGGTCAGGATGCACACCACCATCGGGCTACATTCCACCACATGGACGGGTTACACACTACCATCATCTTAAAGCACTCCACTTTCATTAGGTTGTTGTCCACTGTTGGCCTCGTTATTTTTGTTTCTCTCTTTCTTAAAACATAAAGGAACATTCATTTATGGGTGAAATCAGTCGTGAATATATTTTACAAGTAATCAATAGTTAAATTCCATTGATTTTACTTACATTCTCATTCAAAGGGGAAGATTTTGTTTGCCCCATGCTTTTTCGGCATTCAACTAGGGATTGAAAGCCACACCTGAAACCTAGATGGAGGTCTTCTTTTTTTGTTGTAGTTCTGAATTGATCCCCTTACATTGCACAAGATCTCGAATTTGTCTTATTGGATCCAATTAAATAAAAGTTGGATGATGATAGGAATGATATGGTGTTGTGGGTGGGAAAACCCCCTATGGACTAGTACTAAGGGTTATGTAATGCATGTAGAAATGACCATCTAAAGTCTCCTACTTTTTACCATCATCCCATCATAGACCCCATTATTCATATGTATACACAAGGGTAAAAGGATCCAGTTACTCTAGTTTGACTTCAACGTTTGATGTCGATCCTTTTGTGTTCAGTTTCTCCTTGACTGCAAGTCTCTTCCCAAAGCTAACCTGCATTCATAAATAGAAAAACAAAGAACTCCAAACATGAATCTTATATATGACCTTAATGGGTTAGAGATTCTAATCAAATATAATCAAAATTGAATATTGAACACCTCATATGGCGGGACGGGAAAAGTACTTCTTTTTATTAACCTCACAAAAGTAACTTACAATGGTGAGATCAACCACTTCTCCTCGAATCTGGTCCTGGGCTCCTCTTCAACTGTGTTCCAACTAATTTCACATATGCTTCTCTTCAAAAAATGATAGAAAAATATTGGGGCAAGGGGAATACAAAAACGGGTAGAGTTTCTTTGCTATTATCTTCCTCCTTCAAATGGGACCCCTACCTCTTATTTTATAGGATAGAAGAGGGTAGTTATCCGGTTGAGTGACCAGCTATGGGTGGTCAAACGGTTTAGGCAATTACCCAGAAATTTGTATTCCATCTGAAACTTTCTATTTTTTGTGCTTTTGTTAGTATACATGGGCTATAGTGGGTCATCTAGCGTATACACGCATGAAACAATGGTGTAGGGTACGTATGCCTTCACAAGGATGGTTTTTAGAAGAGTTTTTTAGTAGTGGCTTGGAAAAAATGGCAAGTGATATGGCCTGATGCCAGGTATGGATGTCTGGTGCAAATTAGGGTTATAATAGATGCCCCCTAATATGTGAGGTCAGAAGAGCATCTAATGGATGAAATACATTACCAATCTTCACCAAAGTACGAAGCAAGTGAGCCTAGGGACCAGAGTTTGGGAGGTTCCATCTGCAAAATAGCAATTGTCTCATCGAGGTGGGCATACCCATGCTCGGAATGAAATAAAATCATGGCTTCCAATCAAATACACTGCAGATCCATGTCATATAACTATATAAAATGTAGCCACGAGCAATACACAACGGATCTACATATCAAAATAAAAAAGATATACATGTAGAGTATCCATATTAAAGAAGAAAATGATGCCTGATGGCTAGAGATGAGGCCTTCAGAGCTCAAGCAACAACTTCAAAATCTTCATAACTCAAGTAGGAGTGTAATATGGGTGTACAACTTCACTACCCAGAGGTCTTCGACATCTCGTCAGGAACAAACTAGAGGATCTTGATGACCAGGTTTAGGGCTTCAGTGATTCAAAAAAAGACTTGATTGGGATTTTGGGATGGCCAGGCATGAGTTCAAGAGACAAACTGCAGAAGGGCCGACTCAAGCTTGGTAAAAATTTCCCTTGGACAACAACATGACAAATGATGAGATTCAGGCAACATGGTATTGACATAATTTCACTATGCAGGAGGCAACACAAACTCTCCATATGTTTGGAAGAATAACTAAATGGAGGAGGACGCAATTCTATGTAGCAGGAACATCTTCCTAAGGTCATATTAAATCCCAGATCTTGACAAACAAACGATAGGATTTGCTTTGTCCAAGGGCAACTCATTGTGCTGCCAAAAAAGAAAATACTTTTCCCTTCCTCTTTTTGGGGTATATTTGAATTTTTTTTTTGTCTTTTTCAATAATTTTTGGGAAGATTGAAAAAGAATAAAAGAATGATACGTTACAAAGGAGGAGAGAGTGTCTAAAACATACTAGTTCCAAGCACAAGGAACACACTAATGTTCAGAGAAAGAAAACATATGCAAGAAAAGGACACTCAGGAAAATCCCTCCATGGGTCAAGGTGTCAAGATGTAGAGGCAACAAGTACTGCAAGGCTTGCGTATCAGGTATGCTTCAAATGGTTCAGTTGAGGGAAACATGGAGCTGGCATTAGGCCAAAGACACATGAATGCAAATGCGATTAACAAGACACAATGATAACGTCCTTTGATGTAATTTTAATGAGCCTAGAGAAGGTAAGCTCAACGGTTTTTCATTTTTAGATAGTCTGGAAAAATGTAAAAGGAGACTCCACTGGGGTACCTTTTTCAAAGTTAGTCTATTCGATTCGAAAAAGGGGTAAAATAGCACCGAAAAGTCATCTATTCAAAACAATTTTAACGAGTGTGATAAAGACAAGATCACTTGACAATTTTTTCATATTTAAGGAGTCTGAAAAAAGCTTAACTATGGACTCCATATGAGATGTTCTTTTGGACCATCTTAACGAGTGTGAAGGAACAAGGTCACTCAGTGATCTTTTCAATTTTAGGGAGTCTGAAATGAACTTAACTATGGAGTGGTGTTTCCTTTTTCGTAAATTTAGTCCCTCAGGCCCGAAAAAGGGGTAAAATTATACCTGAGAATACTCTTCTAGAGAATCAAGGCTCCTAGAGTATACCTTTGTTCGTACAGTTGACCATATGGAACGAAAAAGGGGTAAACTACTGTTGGATAAACATGCCTTCAAATTTCAGTTTAGCGAGCATGAAGGGCAAAAATATTTCTTGACAATATTTTCATGTTTAGAGGGTCTGAAAAGGGCTTAAAACAAGACCTGTTGTGTTTTGGGAGTCCCGAGGGTGAGGTCAAGAGTGATAATGAATCATGCAAATGAGGCTCATACTTGTAATCAGGAAAAAATAATAAGGACTCCCGAGCCTGTAGTCGTTTAGTGATGGCATGGATACCAAAAATGCAACCAGGATCTACCTAGGGAATCCATGAAAGGGGGAGGCTCTATCACTAAATTACGACACTTCTAAAGAAAAAATGATGGTTCTGTGTTGCAACTCGGTGGGGTTGATCCTATGAAAAAGAAACAAAGACAACAAGATACTGAAAGTGGAGGTGGAATCCTAACTCAGTTGCAACAAGTTGGAAAAATGACTTGTTATCAAAGGACCTTAAAAATGACCCAAATCTCGAAAAAAATTCCCAATACCCAAAGCAACACTTATCGTAACATTCCCTAATAAACTCTTGAACCATATTACATGATTTTCAAGTTAGAAAAAATGACAAAGGGGTCCAAAAAATGACAAAAAGGAGCCAAAAAGTCTATAAATAGAAGCTGGCAGCTCATTATTACCATTGCTAATTGGGAAATTGACTAAAAGGCCAAAAAAAAACCTTTGTCAAGAGAGTTGATTATGGGAGCTTCAATGGAAGAAATGAAGTTTCGCTTGGACCAAGTAAGTACATACTAGCCCCAAGTAAGTACATACTAGCCCCTCTTTCATTTCAATTAGTCATTTGTGCATTTCTTTTTATTTTTTGGGGGGTCGTTGGCCTTTAAAAAGGTAGGCCCTACATATACAAGGGTTGTCCTATGACAACCAGCGTATGACTACGTGCAGAGGAGATACTGCACGTGGGCATATGTGACTGTGTATACTACAACCCACGTATACCCTCCAACATATTGAAAAATTTAAAAGATGCAAGAGTTAACCCCCCTGAATTTGTCAAATGCAAGATGTATGTTCATTGGAGGGAGAGGGAGCATGAAGAAATTGATAATTTGGTTGGAGAGGACCCTGATGCTACTGCCACATTGGCACAGTGTGGTTTGCTGAAATTCTTCCAGTGTCCATTTATGAAGGCATAACCTAGGTTGTTGAATGCCTTGGTAGATTACTGGCACCTGGATGCAGAGGCATTCATGCTTGAGGGACAGTCGTTGACTCTAACGACTGAATATATCTACTTTCTGACTGGACTCTCAAGAAGAGGGGAACTAATCAACTTTCACACGTTTCCCTCTGGGCCTCACAACGTAGAGAAGTTGATTGGACTCCATTGCGAGGCTGACATAGACAAAGTGGGCACACAGGTGCCGATAAACAAGATTTCTAACCTATCCCTGAAAGCGATAGTTTTGCACATTGGGTGGATCACTGGATCAGCATCTCTACATCAGGCTTCCTGGGTGCACATGAATTGTGCGGTTCAATGCTTAAATGCACAAATTTTCGACTGGAGCACCACCTTACTAGACTGCATGAAGAGGCAGCTAACAGAGTGTCATATGAGGAGACACATAAACTTTGGGTTCGGGACTATTTTGTGTTCCTTTTTCTTTGAGAGGGTACCAAGTCTCAGCCCTAGAGAGACGATACTAGGGCATGAGTCCTCTCTCCCAACGTTATGCACATGGGCGATGTTGTTGCCGCGACAGGGTGGGCAGAGGATTATTGAGGCCTACAATGACAAGTTTTTTTCTTGGTGGTCATGGCATATTCCGGCCATAGAGGACTACCCCTATGTCGGGATCAAATATTCTAGAGATCCTAACATGCCTGTACCTCTTGGAGAGAAGAGAGGAGAGATGGGTAAGTTTGTTTTTTGTTTTCAAAGTTATTTAATTTTTATGTTTTTTCATATATATCATGTTTTTTGTATACCAGAGTATCTGACATGTATGTATCCATTATGTGAAGATGTGGGGCCGGTGCATCCAACAGACTTCATGAGGACTAGGTGGCATCCTCAACCAGAGGTGGAACCCTCCGCAGCCAGTGGACCAGCAACAGGGGGACCTCCAGCCGGAGAGGCTGAGAGAGTTTTGAGGTGGGTGGAGTGGAACCTCACCACTCTTACTCGTACAGTTCCTATGGCAGAGATCGAGGATCTCCCACTATCCATGCAAACTCACGTTGTCGGGGTACCATGGACCTGGGTCCATATTTTTCGGCATTTGGTCAACGTCGTTGTTCACTATGGCAAGGCCAACAAGCCCCACCCTTAGTTCGGCTAGAATTCTTACGTGCTAAGGGAACCTTTTGTATATTTTTTAGGGCATAAGCCCCGTGAATCTTTAATGGACACATATTTTTTGAGGCACTCACGCCCACCTATGTACTCTTATACTTTGCGATATATATGTGTGTTTTTACATCTTTTGTGTTTTATGGATTTCATTTATTTACAAATGTATTTACATATGTGTGTGTGTGCTTTTTCTTACATGTGTGCAATATGACAATCTAATATATGATTAGCTAGAGTATATGTGACTTGATTCAATCTCTTAGGAACATGGATATATGCAATGTAATCAAAGCTTCGTTCTAAGAGACGTACCCTAAGGAGTTGTTGGTGTAGAGTAGGATCATAAACGTGGTAAACTCCATTTAATTGAGACACAACCAGTTGATCGTCTAAGTAGACTTGGAGGTAAGAGACACCATGCGACAAAGCGTCACAAAGAAACTCTAAGACTGCGTTGTATTCGAAAACATTGTTTGTGGCATCACCTAAACAGATACCTCCTGAAGATAGCAACTGGCCTTGGGGTGTGAAAATCACCCAAGCTACGGAAGCAAGCCTCCAAGTGTGTTGGCTAGCGTCATCCGTGAACCCAATGAAAACCTCTGATTCACCTGACATCTGCCACAGTGAAAAATATGACATCAAAAAAGACACATCCATAAAACTAAAAAGATAAAAACTACAAAAAAAATGTACAAGAACTATACATATGTTACAAGAAGTCACCTGAGGTGACCCACCTACGATTAATACTTCTTGAGGTAGAGCCCATTTCTAGGCTCTGCCAAATTATTTTCCTCAAACTCCACCAAACGATAAACACCCTTCTTTAGAACCTCTTTTACGATGAAAGGTCAGAACCAAATGGGTTTGAGCTTGCCTGCCCCCAAGGGGTCCTTATCTTTGTCATAGACTAGGACAAGGTCGCCTTCAAAGAAAATATGAGGATGAACGGACCGATCATATTGACACTTGAATTTTTGCTTGTGAGCCTCGTTAGCCAAGGCCACATCATGACACTGTTCATTGAGCTACTCGAGGTATAATAAACACTCTTCAAGCGGTGAAGTGTCTGGCAATAACTGTACTACCAACTTTAGAGATGGGATCTAGCACTCTATGAGAAAGACTACTTCCAGCCCTTAAATAAGTTGAAAAGGTGAGAAATCAATTGCAGTCTTAGCAGATGTTCGGTAGGCCCATAATGTTGAGTATAACATCAAATGCCAATTTGACTTGGCTGAATTGATCGTTCGCTGTAGAATGGTCTTAAGAGATTTATTTATAGCTTCCACCTGACCATTCGCTTGTGGGTAGTAGGGTGATGAATGTTCTTCCCTCAACCCAATATTTGATGTTAACTCAGACATCATTTTATTCTAAAAGTGACTGCCATGGTTAGTGACAATCTCTCTCGGGATGTTGAACCTTTCTATAATTTGGTTAAACAAAAAGAGACCGATGATCTCTCCGTCATATTTGAATAATGGCATAGCTTCGACCCACTTGGTGAAGTAGTTTACTGCTACGATGATATAAAGGTGCCCTCTTGTTGAAGGGGGGTTGCATGTAGTGTAATCAATCCCCCACTTGGTGAAGGGACCAACAGTAATGATGGAAAACATGGGAGTGGGGTGTGCCCTCATCTTTCGAGAGAAGATCTGACACTGGTGGCACTTCTTGACTGATTCAACACAATCTTTGATTAATGTTGGCCAAAAGTAATCGGCTCGTAGAATCTTTTGGGTTGTTACCAACCCGGAAGAATGACCGCCACATGCTATGATGTGGTAATCGTTAAGCATGATTTATTCTTCTTCATGAGTGAGACATCGGTGAAGGATGCAATCTACACCTCGATGATATAAAGTGTCCTTGAGTATGAGATAATTCTTGGCCTGATGGCATAATACGATGACGCTCATCACGAGAAGTAGAGGCGGGGAACTTCAAAGTTTGGAGATAGACAAGTACATATCTATACCAGGGATCAGAAGACGCGATCAAAAATATGTCTCCTTTAATAAGAGACTCTTCGAGCATAACATCACTTGACTCGACCAAAAGTTTTGAGATGAGTTCCACAAAGACCAGTGACTTTTTGGATTTTTCCAAAACAAAAACTAAGTCAAATTCTTGAAGGACAACTATCCATCTACTGATCTTTCTACCAATTAATTGTTGTGTCAACACATACTGAAATGGATTCACAATGAGAATGATGGTGGTCTTGCGAAGCAAGATGTAATGACGGAACTGTTGGATAGCATGAACTATTTCCAACACAAGTTTTTCAATGTGGGAATAATTGAGTTCCAGTCGATCCAGGCCTTGGCTCAGGTAATAAATCACATATTCTAAGAGTAAATTATCCTCCTAAACCAAGACCATACCGATGGTTGACTCTACCTCTACCAATTATAATAAGAAATCCTTATTATAATTGGGTGGTCGAAGCAGAGGGGCAGTCGTGAGGGCGCATTTCAATTCTTTGAAAGAGCATTGAGTGGCTTCGTCCCAATGAAAAGGAACGTCCTTCTTCAGTAAATGCATAAATCCCTTTGTGATCTCGGCATAGTTTTCGATGAAACACCATAAAAAGTTTGCTTTTCCCTGTAAACTTTGAAGCTGAAGGATTGTGCGCGGAGGAGGCAGATGAACTATTTCCTCAACTTTGAGAGGATCAACCATGATCCCTTTTGTCAAAACTATGAAACCTAGAAGACGACCCAAAATCACACAAAAGCTGCATTTGTTTGGATTCAAGTGAATTTGGTAGTAGCGACATCGCTCAAAGATAAGTCGGAGGTGCGTGGGATGATCAACTTTCTTACGAGATCATGATGCTAAATAATCAAGGTAAGCCTCAACTATATGTTTGAGATCGTGGAAAGAAAAAGACATGGCCCACTGAAAGGTAGCTCCAACATTTTTCATACCAAAAGGCATCTTTCGATAATCGAATGTACCCCATGGGAAAATGAAAGCAATTTTGTGTTGGTCTTTAGGTTTGATTTATATTTTATTGTACCCTGAAAAACCATCCATGAAAGAAAATTCCTCGTAACCTGTGCATTCATCGACTATCTGGTCAATAAATGGTGTGGGGAAATTATCCGTTGGACATGTTTTATTCAAATCATGGAAATTTGTACAAATGCGAATCGTACCCTATTTTTTGTCGATCGGAACGGGATTTGACACCCATTGAGTCAAATGAATGGGGTAGATAAAACCTGCTTTGAGCAGTTTCTCTACTTCAGCCTTAATAGTTGTTGCTTTCTTAGGATTGATTGGATGAAGCCTCTGTCGGATTGTCTTAGCATCAAGATAAGTTTTGATTTCGTGTTCGACGATTCTTGGATCGATTCCTGGCATTTCCTCATAAGACCAGGAAAAAACATCGTGGAATTCTTTAAATAAATCTGTGTATATTCGAATCTCCTTGGGGGAACAATCAGCTCTGACAGGAATATTCTCTATGACGCTAGGGGTTCTAGAGATATCTATAGGTATTGTTTTAGCGATGGTTTCCATATCAACTTTGGCGTAAGCCATGTGTGTAGCCAAGGGATTTATAGAACAATACCTATCTCCCGTCATAGGAAAAGTGAATTCTCCTGCTTCAATTCTTCTTAACTCTAGGAGGAAATAAGATTTGTGATGGAGATCATCCTAGGGTCTTTCCAGACTATTCATTGCTTCAATAATTGCTTCGTTTGAAGGTAAGACTAAGTCTAAAGAATTAGTATTGGCATGGCAACCTTGAGCCCAAGTAGGCTCGAGAATCGGATCTAAATCCTGTGCGGGAGTCATATTGGGGTCGAAGGAATTTTGTTGGACTATTGAGTACACAAATTCTGATGTGGACAAGGGCATGGCCATACCATGGTTCCCTGTCCCTTCCATCGTGGTTGATGGGGAAGGAAGAGTCCACAGATCATTGAAGTAGGTCGTACAAAATGATGAGACTTGAAAAATCTCAACCTTAGGCTAGTATGAAACAAAATTAACATCATCGGAAGGAGGCGGGTACTCGAAAGTACCCATCAAAGGTGGGTGCAAACCAACCCCTATGTTGATTATTCCAGGTTGAGGGTTATCAATCATCAAGACTGTAGATGCCACCGATGAAGGCCAAGGACAGGAGAAATACAATTGATCAATGGTCATGATCCGACCCTCGTGTGGAAACAACAAGACCCGGAAAACTGTAGCAACCACTGCTTGCATAGCATAGGTCCAACTCCTTCCTAACAATATATTGTAGTCAAGAGACACATCAACCACTTCAACCTTGACGCACATGGTTTTCCCCCCCAACTGCACGGGAAAAGAGCGGATAATACCATGTGGTCAGAACGAATGAACGTCAAAAGAGGTAAGAAGAGTTGGTGACGGAGACAAAACGGGTTGGCCAATGGCCTTCCAACATGCCAACGACATGATGCATGTCGAGACGCCCTCATCAACCACTGTGCGAAAACATTTATGGGTAAAAGTTTTTGTGGTGTAAGCCACTACTATCTGAAATGCCATGTGGTAAGGGAGACGAGGTTTTAAGTCAGTCATATCAAGCATGATCATACCCGGATTACAAGTCTCAACAGATCCTAGGGTAGCTAACAGAGACTTTCTTTGGGAAGGGAAGCTCTGGAGGACCTCCAAAGCAGACATCGCACAAGGGGTTTGAGACAAATCCTCCACCAGAGAGTAGTTCTGGGTGGTCCTTGCATTTGAATTGTGAGAATCTTTCTTGAATGCACCTTTTGGGATGTGTGTCATTGTTTCGCCCAACGTCTTCTCAATCTGGAGAGGAAAAGGTTGGTTTTCGACTTCTTTACTCTTGTCAGGGGTGTTTGGAATTCTGTAATAATGCACTCTAGTCGATATATAGGCATCACCTTTCATCATATACACATTCGTGGATGAAGAATTACTCGAAGACAGAGGGGGTCTTAGACTACCCTCTTCTGTGCTTAGAGAGGCTTGAGTAAAATTTTGCCCATGTTGAAATGGGTTTGTTAACGCAGAAGGCTTCTGCTACTCCAATAACTGTTAGGCCTCCGTAAACCGAGGGCACTAGTGATTCGGGTGGTCTTCCGTGCACAGGTTACACAAATGCTTCAACTTCTTCTTTTCTGTGTTACCCCCACCAGCATTATCGGTAGGTTTCTTATCCCCCTTACCCTTCTTTCCTTGTTTTTTCTTTCCGTCAGGTTGTTGGGTGGCCTTCAGGTTTGTCGATTTCACACTGTGTACATCCAACATTTGGGTAGGTGGAGTAGTTGGACTAGTGGTTTGGTTGGACACTTTCTACTGTATCGACAATTGCTGCAATTGTTTTGACATTTGTTCATTGGGCTTCGTTTGTGTTGAACCAACAATACCATCGACATGTGGCCCAACTCTCTATTTTGTATTGTCAAGTATTGACCGTGGTGCATCTGGCCAAATTTCATAAAGTAAACCAGACTGAGAGTAAATCAACTCTAGATGTTGAGCTCTCATTATTTCATCTTCTTCGGAAAACACTCCTGATGTTGTGACGTCTTTGGATAAATGGGGTACCAAAGACTTAAGGAACCACTCAAGCAGGAATGTTGGTGGGACTGGCACTTTTATCAAACTCTTCAGGCATCTCCATTCTCGAATGTGATTGGAGATATGGTCTGCCTTTGTCTTCTCAAAGTTGGCTAGCAATTCAGTGTTGGCATCGTATCTCATAGGTAATTGGAAATGGTTTAAGAAATCCATTGCCAATTCACCGAAGGAAGAGTATCTCGAGCAGTCGAGCTTAATGTGCCATTTTGCCACACTCCCGATGATAGTGTGTTGAAACAAACGTAACTGGATGGATTTGTGTTTCAATGAATTAGACGATCACCAAAGATGGAAGGTATTCACATGATCGCCTAGATCTTCGTTGGGCTTGGCCTCAAACTTTAGGATGTCCGAAGGAAAATTGGTCGACATAGGAGGCCAATGAAAATCGTGACAAATGGGTTCATTCAATAACCTTGTCAAGTATGGCAAGTGCAGAGTTTCCAAAAATGGTAGTTTGGGTTGTTTATTATGACCAGGGAAAAAGGGGCTTGGAGTTTGGCTGGCACCAGGTTTCCAGAAAAAGTTAGGTTGTTGGCTAGGGTTTTGGTAATAACCATGTCCTTGATCAGCGTATGAATTCTACGCTTGCTGATATGTCATTGGTTGATTCCCATAATAGGACATAAAGGGCTAGGCTTGCGTCACATTCTAAGGATTTTGGAAAGGGTTGCCTCCTATCAATCCGCCGGGCATAGGTGTTGAGCCTTGCCCAAGGTTCCATTGGCTATGGAAGGGGTTTCCCCTGATCGACATCCCTAACAAGGGAATTGATCCTTGCCATGGATTCCATGGTCCTTGTGAGGAAGGAATTCTTAAGTTTCCCCCCTGTGTAGGAATAGTACCCTGTACAGGATTTTGTTGTCCATAACCGGGGTTGCCCCTGGCCGAGAAGGAAGTCAAAAAGAAAGAATTGTTACCAAACACGTCAAACAAAGAGAATGGTGTCGAACCAACCAACATGTTATAAGAAGGAAGTCCTTGACTACCTGCTCCAAATGAACTAAAATTTATGTTTGGCCCAGAAGGATGCTGGTGAGCACCGTCGAGCGAAGGGGACGAAGGAGGTATATGACCCCCTCAATAAAGGAAAGAATTATAGGAAGATGAAGTTCCCCCCATGGATCCTTGCAGAGGAGCATTGGAGCTCCCTACCCCAAGACCTAAAGTCTGTAGAGTGGAGTAGGAAAGTACAGGGCTTGTACCAAAGCCAGGAATCATGTATGATAACGGAGGGTCTGCCGCATTATGGGTAAATGGAGAAATGATCGCTTCCATAGACGGAATCAGACCATTGCCTGAGGTAGATTCGAGACCATAGTGACCTAGACTAGTGATGGTTGGTTAGGAGGTGGAACACCACCTGTAGTGATAGTCGTGGAGGGACTATGGGAATTCCATGAAGAATTCACAGCATTTGGTTCCATTGCTGCTTGTGACACTATCAGGTGCTTGTAATGATAAACTTGTACAATGATGGGAATCGATAGATCAGTGTTCAGAGGTTCTTACGGACCAAGATCTTCTGCCCCAAGGCCTGAAATGGTTGGTTCCTCTGGAATCAAATGTTCTTTTTTCAGATATGGGTCGAACATAGTTTCCTGTGACTTGCTCACCTCAAAATACCCTTGCTAGTCTAGTCTTCACCTTAGCAGTGGCGGGGTTGGCTCCAGATTGACCGGTGGCAGGCCAAGAAGCCTTCGTGACTAGCGGAGCTCCTAATCCTCCACTATGTGAGAATATCATTGAAACACTAGGGATTTCTATTATCATTCAAGAATCATCACACACTAGAAAAAGTTCCTATGAGATCAAACAAGCAGTCACTAGCTAGTTGGAAGAACAGTTACAACAACCAACACTAGAGAAACTTACCAGTGCAAGTGAAACTCAAATATGGAAGCAGCCTATGGGTATACTCTAAAAAACATGGCCCGATGTCTGTCCTAGGTACAGCAGTATACCCCTGCAGTCACCTGTGTAAGTCACTAGAATGATAGGCAACTAGGTTGCTAGTGCGCGAATAGTCACTAGGCAGGTAGAGTCAACAGTTAGGTGGAACACAATGGGAAGGGTATCAAGCCCAAAACCTATCAAGGGTATCAAAATCAAGTGTTTCAAAAGACAATTGAGGACCTCAAATGGATTCGAGACCCATGAAGCTCCGTGGAAAATGTGATCAACGGAATCCCAAGATAAGCCCTCTATATGCGTTCCCCACTATGCTTGGTCCAACTTTGGAGGGGTTATCTCCAATACCTTTCCACACACGACCTCATGTTTAGCCCCTATGTTAGAGGGGGGTCCCGGGTAACTTTCATGATACTGGAATTTTATCACTCCCTAGCACAAACTCTTATGTTTGTTTTTGTAGCCTTGAAGAGTTTCCTCTCCAATCCTAAATCAAGGCTCTAGCCTATACTAGTTGATGGACCCTACAAACATAAAGTCTAGTTAATTTTAAATAATTAATTTTTGTGGCTGTATTAAGTCAAAGGAAACATAAATGAAACCAATGATTTGTTTAAGAGATGAAAGAGAAGAGCATATACTGAAACTGAAAACAAACTACTTCCTCTTCACAAATTCAGATTTTCACATTTAAACTCTTTAACCAACTTTTCGAACTAGTTTTTTTTCTTAAGATATTTTAACAAAAAACTCAAAAAAAGATTTCGCTTGACTACGAGAGACTTATTGTCCTAGGTCAATCGACCAAGAAATTATGAAAGAATTATTTTTTCCTGATTGCTAATGCAAACAAACAACTACTTGACCAAGCAAAGAAAGTGAAATATATATATATATATTTTTTTAATTATGCTTTTCCAAAATAAGAAAATTTGAAACTGTATTCTTTTCTTCTTTTCTGAAGAAAAAAGGGGGAAAAAAAAAGACAATACAAGACCAAGAAATGACTTATGGCCCACTGCAGACCGCGGGGAGCCACTGACAAAACCAAAGAAGGTAGATTAGAACAGACTCACAATCTCATCCAAAAACCTAATAAAGAAAAACAAGAAATATTTCGAAGAAAAAGAAAGCTATACTGAAGTCAAACCTAGGCTACAAAATGTTATGACAAAGACTAGGGATAGATCAAGAAAACCATGGAGAAGTGTGATTCCTGACAGGGAAGAGGATGACTGCCTCTTCTAAAAAAACAAATTTCTCAACAGGCACTCTACTGACACTTATACAACAAGCGTATGTACGCGGGCTGTCCAAGGGCAGGGCACACATGCACGCATGCAGACCCACTACAGGTCACGTGAACCTCTGCAAATCCTCAAAAAAATGAAAAACAAGCAGTCAAGCATAGGCAAGGAGTACTGGTGTTGAAAACCAAAATACCTTAAAGACACAGGAACTTACTTTTACAAAGAAAATGAAAAGAAACTACGATAAAGAAAAGATAATCTGAGGTTACACTTAAACTATAGACTGCAACAACAGAGACATGGGCTTGATCAAGAAAACCCCTGAGAAGGATCACTTATGACAGGGAAGATGATGACTTCCTCTCTTAACAAAAATATTTTATGAACTCAGGCACGCTACTAACACTTCAGAAGCCAGCATATGTATGTGGGTTGTCTAAAGGGAGGGTGCATATATACATGTGCAGGCCTTGTATAGGCCGCGTATACCTCTATGGGTTCCCAAAAAAAGAAAAAGCAGTCTAGCAATCAAATCATGGAGTACTAGTATGGAAGACTAGAATCCCTACAAACTCAGACTCTTGCAGAAAATCAGAAAAAAAGGTCATCAAACCAATTTAAAACACCCAAAACGTATTCCCCAAAACCCTAGAGATTCTCCCCAGTATGGTTGCCAATTCTTCTGTGGGTGGGAAAACCCCCAACGGACTAACAATAAGGGTTTTGTAATGCATGCAGAAATGACCATCTAAAGTCTCCTACTTTTTACCATCATCCCATCATAGACCCCATTATTCATATGTAAACACAAGGGTAAAGGGATCTAGTTACTCTACCTTGATTTCCACATTTGATGTCGATCGTTTTTTGTTTGGTTTCTCCTTGACTGCAAGTCTCCTCCCAAAGCTGACCTACATTCATAAACAGACAAAAAAAGAACTCCAAACATGCATCTTATATATGAACTTAATGGGTTAGAGATTCTAATAAAATATAATCAAAATTGAATATTGAACACGTCATATGGCGGGACGGGAAAAGTACTTCTTTTTATTAACCTCACAAAAGTAAATTACAATGGTGAGATCAGCCACTGCTCCTCGAATCTGGTCTTGGTCTCCTCTTCAAATGTGCTCCAACTGCTTTCACATATGCTTCTCTTCACAAAATGATTGCAAAAGATTGGGGCAAGGGGAATACAAAAATGGGTAGAGTTTCTTTGCTATTATCTTCCTCCTTCAAATGGGACCCCTACCACTTCTTTTATAGGATAGAAGAGGGTAGTTATCCAGTTGAGTGACCAACTATGGGTGGTCAAACGGTTTAGGAAATTACCTGGAAATATGTATTCCATCTGCAACTTTCTATTTTTTGTGCTTTTGTCAGTATACGCGGGTTGTACTGGGTCAGTTAGCGTATACACATGTGCAGCAGTGGTGCAAGGCATGTATTCATTCACAAGGATCGTTTTTAGAAGAGTTGTTCAGTAGTGGCTTGGCAAAAATGGCAAGTGAGATGGCCTAATGCCATGTATGCATGTCTAGTGCAAATTAGGGTTATAACATATGGTTTAATTATTTGGTACTTACAATTCATGCTTTTAGTTTCACATAACCACCCCAGCCAATTTTGTGTTTCCCATGTTTTTCTAGTCTTTCCTTGGTTCCTTTGTTGCTTTTGGGAGCCTAGAAAAAGTTTCCAATAGGTTTTATATCACAACTTTTATATAGAACTAACAAAAAATCATCATATTAAATTCAAAATATGATATACCTTCCTGTGTTTGGTGGCATCTTTCCTTCTTTTCTAATTGTCTTATCCTTTGCATCCTCTAGTAGATTATTCCTCTCGACCTCAGGAATAATTGGAGGACACTCATACCTAGGGTTTGTTTGCAAATGAACCCTATATTGGTCCCTCACATATTTCAAATATGTTCCATCCAATGAGGTGACTCCAATTTTGTTGAAGGAATAATCGAATAGGTCGACCAAGTAGTCAATAAGTTCCTTCTTTAAACTGGTATTCTAAGCATTCCACCATGTACATATAGTGGGCTAAAAAATATCTAAGGCCTTGTCATTCATATGCTTAAAAAAGGTGTTGTTTCCTGCAGAAAAATATGATCGTTAATTCAAAATAATTATATAGATGTATGTTTCAATTAGATAATACAAAATAATTAAGACATTAATAAATACCTGGGATTTTTTTTTATCTTGATCGAAAAAAATTTCTCATTCACCAAAAGGGTAACTAACAGTGTTCCCTTGATGGTAACACGTGATGATCTAGGAAAGCAATATGTAGAATCACCAATTTCCTCATCTCAACCACCATCAAGTTCTTGGTCTTGCGTGCACTTCATTTCCAGTCTGTCATGGGCCATAGAAGGTTTCATCATTTCAATCACAAGGCTATCAGCCACAGGCGAAGAGACAAAGAGCCTCACGAGTATGTGGCTTATGGTAGGAATTTGTGGTGTTTGAGCATCATTGCTACCAACGCCATCCTCAAGAGCAGGTTGTTGAAGTTTTTTGAATAATTCCTATAAAAATAAAACATATTTTATTAAAATCATATAAAAGTAGCAAAACAAATTCATAAATGAACATATGTGGTAAATAACCTTTTTAAAAGATATCACTTACTTCAGATCATGTTATCTCCTCCATCAAAACTTTGCATCTTTTTTCGACCTCCTCCATTGGTTCACGCGTAAACGATTGAGTAATTTCAAAGTTTTTTTTATCATAGCCTTTTTAATTGTCTGAACCAGGTCCAATTCAAACATGTGCTCATAGTTTCCAACATTGTCAAGTACATCAGGTGTTGAAAACTACATATATCAACAAAAAAACAATTTAATTCAATTATAAAAACAGTAATAAAATTCACTTTAAATGGATATGGATATTGTTAGTCGTTTACCTACTCCAAGGTTGGTGCCTTCCCATGATCACCCTACCACAATATAAGAAGAATTACATATTAAAATGTTATTTTATAATATGATAAGCATGAGATATTAAAGGAATGTTAAATATACAAAACAAGTTGTCTAAAAACATAACTCTGTTGTAAATGCAAAAAAATGTATAAAGGGAAAAATGCTTAAAAATGCATGAAACTAGGGCATTCTGAGAATGAAAACCCAACTCTTAACACACCTGTAATTTGAGTGATTCAAGTTCCTGAGGGTGTATTAGATTATTTTACACATGTATACATATTCATTGTTGGGTTGGCGAACATAAAAATGGTTGTTGTGTAAAAGAGGAAAAATCTACCTTGTAAATTAAGAGACCAAATTAGTGGATAGTGCCCTGATGGAAATGCACACCCATGCTTCTATATAGCTCCAAATTTAGTGGTATAAGTTTTGGGTTGAATTTAATAGCATTCTAAATCTATCTGTATCATCCAGAGTGCATTTTAAAATGAAAAAGGACTTCTACATGAAGCCCAAATTCAAGATCTTTTGTAAAATGGATGATAAAACTACATTACTATTAAATGCATGCCTAGGAAACATATGACCTCCAAAATCACTGATAAAATTTGTGGAGTTTGTATTTTATCATTTTACATATATTCATATTTTACTTGTGCATTTTGAAAAAAAAAACCATCTACTCTACATAAAGGTTAAAAACAACTTTGTAAATGCAAAAACAATGCATAAAGGAAAAAATGCTTAAAAATGCATGAAACAAGGGCATTGCGAAAATGCATACCCATCTCTTAACACACCTACAATTTGAGTGATTCAAGTTCCTGAGGGTGTCTAATATTATTTTAGACCTGTCTGTATATTTAGTGTTGTGCTTGTGAACATAAAAGTGGATGTTGTGCAAAAGAGAAAAAATCTACATTGTAAATTGAGAGACCAAATCAGTAGAAAGTTCCCTAATGGAAATGCATCCCCATGCTTCTATATAGATCCAAATTTAGTGATCTAAGTTTTGGGGTGAATTTAATAACATTCTGAATCTATATATATCATCTTTAGTGCATTTTCAAAGGAAAGATAACTTCTACCTGGAATCCAAATTCAAGATCTTTTGTATAATGGATGGCAAAACTACATTACTATAAAATGAACACCTAGGAATCACATAACCTACAAAATGAGTGATAAAAATTGTGGAGTTTGTATTTTATCATTTTACATATATTCATATTTTGGTTGTGCATTAAAAAAAAATAAACTCTATTATGAATAAAGGTTAAAAGCTGCTTTGTAAATGCAAAAAAAATGCATAGAGGGAAAAATGCTTAAAAATGCATGAAACCAGGGCATTATGAAAATGTACGCCCAACTCTTAACACAACTGCAATTTCCATATGTATCAGGAATATGCAATTTAAAGGGGATGGATGAATGGATTCGAAAGAACAAGATAATTAAACATAAAAGGTATTCCTATTAAAGCTTCATAAAACACATAGGACAACTTCATGCTTAATACATTCAACTATATCATAATATCACTTAGGTAAAAAATAATGTACATGAAATAGGGATGATTTTAAGGATGGAAATTTATTTTAAAATGTAGAAACTTTGGTGAATCTTACTAATCCTTCATATGCCAACTATAAATGTTTGGCGATATTTTTGTAAAAATATTCAAATTTCTAAGGATTTTATATAGTTTGTATAAAAGTTTGGCTATATTTAAGGTAAAATAATTTTATCCTATAGAATTTGGGCGAATCATTTTTAGAATAGCGAATCTTGTTTTGGGAAAAACCATGGAAAATTAGACCATGAGCGAAATTTAGCCCCTAAAATCATCCATGACATGAAACAATACTCAGCAAAATATTCCCTTAGGGAGCTGGGTGGGTGCCACTCGATTGGCCTTGTCTTCCCAATGGTAATTTTGAAAATTGACACAATTTTTTCCAATATTTTCCCATCAGATACTTATGATCATTCAATTTTCTTACTTTCTCATCCAAATCAGTGTATTGCTCATAACTCGGGGGAGATAATTTCCTGCAAATCATTTTCAGATTATGCAATAGATCAAAATACCCTACCAAGAATTCTACTACATCTTGCCCCTTCAAAGTGCCATCAAGATTTTTGAACTTGTTGGCATTATTCCTCCTACCTTCTAATAGCTTCTAATAATTTTTCATTGGATACAAATCACCATTTTCATTCCAAAACGATGGAAATACATGCTTGACTACATCAATAAAAATCTTCTTAAAAGTATAGATTTCCTTCATAACTTCATGGAACTTAGTTTCCACATTTTTCGGGGATATCCTTTTTGTAATGACTCTTTAAACATCCATTACAATGATAGTTCTGTCATTGAATTCCAAATCCTTCAACGCCTCTTTATTTTTGTTGTTCAAGAAATTTATTATATCAACCTCCAAATCAGGTTTATTCTCCAACTCATTTGTTATTCCTTTTATTTCTTTCAAGACTACGGTGATTAGATCAATCTCATCCCGCACCAGGGTAAAATAAAACCAATTCTTTAAAATTGTGTTAGCTATATCATCCCAATCCTTTAATGGATGTTCTCCATGCCGCCCTTGCCTTTATTATATTTTCTTACGTTTTAGCTTCCTCTTTAACAAAATTGATGTGTTCCAAACATAGCTCTCTACTCTTCACTTGATCTTCCAATTCTGCTACCTTGGCATCTATTTGTTTGATTTGGTTTGTTATAGTGTCCAACTCGATCTCCTTCACACTCAAATCAGCCATGAATTTTGATAAGCCCTCTATTGGGTCTAATGGAGTAGTTTTCACTGTATCTGACTTGGCTACCTGCAATCGTTGAGTTTGCTCATCTTTGAAGGTTTCAATTTCAACTTGTAGTTGTTCTATGATCGTTCTACTTTCCAATAATTGTTGGTAAATTTGCTCCTTTTTCTCATGAATAGCCTACATATATAGGGTTTGAATATGTTGTACATAAGGAACTTTTATATTTTTCTTGAGGATATTAATCACGTTATCCTTCTCTTTGATTAGGTCTCCTATAACATTCAGATTTTAAGGATCTTCTCCTAGGGAAATAATCTTCCTCTCCAACTCATTAATCTGAATTCTATTAGCTTTAGTGGCCACCCTCTTTTGCATCAACTGCTTCGATATTTTAACTACCATATTTTTCATATTCCTCTCACTGGAAGAGGATTGCAAGACCCATATATACAACATATCACTTGTTTTCTAGTGTAATTCAATCATATCAACATGGTGGATATCCCAAAGCTTTACTCTCATTTGAGTGGGTTTGTAATCTATAGGAAAAATAGGCTTAAGTACCTTTGACTCTAGTAAATCCAAATTGAATATACCCTAATGGTAATCCACAAAATATAGTAATTTTGTTTGAGTAGTGTTTTCTCCCCAAGCCCAAGGATACATTTCCTTTTTCACCCATTGACTTTTTCTCTTTATCCAAATATTGTGAAAAGAGTGAGGGTTATTTATCATAGGTTATTTTAGATCTAGATGTTTGTGAATCTTCTGGTGTTCACAATAGAGATGAACTAAGATGCTCAATAGTTATAGTAGACCCCTTTGAGGATGAACTGGATTCACTTAATCCTTGTATGATTTTCAATATATGCTTCCTTTGGCCTTCTCATGTAAACTCAACTAAGAACCCCTCTAAGTCTAATTATTCATCACCCTTAGTATTGTTTTTAGGTGTTCACTCAATTGATTATCAATATCCATTCTAGAATGCATGTCTGAAAAAGGTCCTCATTATAAGTTGTAATTCTTGTTTCTGAGGAGTTTGAATTACATTGGATTGGTCCATTGACTCAATGGTAGTTTGATTTTGGGCCTCTTCCTCTAGAATATTCTTAACATCTTCCCATGAATCTAAGTTATCATTTCTTTCCAATACAATATTTGTAAAAGGCTTATACATGGGACTTCTCACTGCAATCACACCATGTGGGTCATACACCCATTTACTTCCTTTTTTAAAATTTAGTTGTTGTATCATTTATTTTGTAACAACTAGATAAGTTCTAATTTTGACCAAGAAAGGGCCAACCTCTTGAGGAAGATTGAAAGTAATGGCCTACTTATGCTAGTCAAAATGAAATTGATCTAAAATGAGCCTTTTTATAATTTATTCCAAAGAAAGTATTCACGGAGTTAGGAAAATTGGCAACTTGTATGGCTCCTGTTCAAAACCATATACTCTAATGATGGTGTGATCCTCGTCCAGGTAGCAATCTCCTAATATGGTATTTTTTCTCTCTCGCATTATCTTTTTAAACTCATGAAACATCCTAGGAAGTTGACTTCTATGGAACATAATGTAGCATGCACTCATGAACTTGTTTACATAAAGGTTGAAACCTTTATTCTAGTATTGTTTCCTCACCTCCTTAGTCCACTCAATTGCAGGCTTAGTTTTACCTTATTCATCCTTTGTTTTGATCCCAAATATCTCAAAAAAGGAAGAATCACTAAATAATATAAGGTGCACCAAGTAGAAGACTTAGTGATGTGGAAATTTGACATTTTGAAGTTTATGACTTCCTGTAGGAATCAACAATAATAAAATTTTGTGAGGGTGATTGAATCCAATTAATATAATACAGAAATCATCCCTAAAATGGTTTCATCCACTTCTCTATCATGTTCATATCCTAAAACTTGACAAATCATGGAAATAGCCTTCCTAGTTAGTTCAGGGAAGATGGTGGATTTTAAGGGAGGTGGACTAGTTGGTAATGGGGCATATGGGGCTAATATACTACTCGACAAATTCTCTCTTTCATACTATGATAATTCTTTCTAATTAGAGTGAATCTCATCATCATCCATGGTTTCATATACAACATGGTCTAGAATTTGGAGAATTTAGAAAATGGATTCCTTAATTATTTCATAAACTATCCTAGACTCATGTACAAAACTTATTTGTTTCCTATCCACATAGTAATTGCCAACACACCAATTAACTAATTATGTAAAGTGATAATTGTGTGGAACAATTGATCTATCCAGGTTCGATTCTCATAAGTTCAAGTAGTTTTGACCATTGTTAGCATTAGCCTAAGTTCTATAGATTAATTGGTGAAGGTCGGGGAAAGATGGTGCATGGTCGAAAAGATCCCTTTCCCTCTCCTCCAAGTGATCGTCAAATACAATCGATTTCTTGGATGGTCAGATTTGGATAAGATTTGATTTAGTGGCCATTTGATTACTTTTAGGGGGGGAATATTGACTACCTTTCTCCATCTATCCTTATTTTAAAAAAATTGAACACATTTGAAATAAAGAAACGAGAACAGTACATGAACTTATTTTTTGAGTGAGAATTTGATTGCTTTTACTAGAGTCTAATGTACTTGTAACATGTTTTACTATATATGTTTACCTCATTTGTTTCGGGGGTAGTTGTTTTAAACTTTTAAAACAAATTATTTGGATTACATCGACATGACACACTATTTATTTGGCTTACATCATAGTGGCACCTGTCATCAATTCATGCATTTCATGGGTGAGCTAAAGTGGTTTCATAATACCACCCCTACATACCAAAATGAATAAGGTGATGACACATTACCACCTGTTAATACAATGGTTCTAAATTTAGGCCTTTGACCCCATGTTATCCAGTGTGCAATTTCACTAGTCGAAATAAGTTGAGACTATCAATCTTGGATCTCTCTGTTGTGCCTATATAAATATGGAAAAGTAATGAAGTATACAAGGTATCGAACCTAAACTAATGAATGAATGATAGGGAAAACTTGAAGTGAATGGAACTAAAACATATCCAATGTGAACAATTTATGTAGGAACAAATAGCTGCATAATCTACATTGTCTATCTATATCAGCAATGAGGCTATATATCGATGACATTTTGGGGTCGATCCATCTAATGCACAGGTGGGGTTGGTCTCTCCTTGTCCTGGTCTTCTTCTCTATGCATTGTCATTACCGACAAGTGTTTATCCAATGCAAAGTTCAGTAGGTTGATCCTCTCTGCATCTGTACTGGTAGGTGAGGTCAATCCAATGCAAATTGTAATGGGTTTCTCCTTTGCACACTCTCCTCACTGGTAGGTGGGGTCGAACAATGTAGTCCTCAACCAGGTTGGGAGATGGTTTATTTGCTCAAGGTTTGGTGCCATAGTATTTTTTATGTTTGAAATGTATATTTTTTATTTTTTATTTGTTTGTAATGTACTTTATTCATATTTTTATTTAATTGTTTTTATATTTATATGTAAGGGTATAGGGTCGAAGTGGAGGTAGGTTCCTATGCATGGAGAGTGAGAGAGAGAACTTTATGGAGGGAGAGAGTCAACAAGAGTCGTCTATTTCATTTTTAATGACACTGTTAGAACATACTTCGGTTTTCCTTGCCACCTGAAATCTGTATACATGATTCGTTTCATTCATGAATTTTCACATAAGTTAGTGGGGTAAGGGGGATAAGTCAAGTATGGAACATTCATAGTTCTTTATTCATCTTATTTTTATAACACATCTAACTAATGCATCCATGATCGAGGTTGTGGTCATGCCTGATCTCTCAAGATTTGTCCCAGTTAATATTATCCAAGCCCCATGGTAAATAATTGGGACCTGTGGGCTTAAAATTGAAAGTGATTTGAGGCATACAAAAATGATTAAATCACTAGGTTGAAGGTGTAGAGGTTTCGTCTAGGACCCTAGGAAGTAGTACGACCATAAGGATCTTAGTTGAGATGAGGTGTGGGGGTTGTCGAGGCCAAGGCTAAGTTGGATTAGGTATAGGAGAGGGCCTTATAGGGATATATGAGTCTACTAGGGCTGAAGTGGAGGTAGTTGGCTCTTATGCATAAAGGGGGAGAGTGAGATAAAAATATGAGTGAGGGAGAGAGCCAACAAGTTGAGTTGTATTTTCTATTTTTTAATGACATAGTTAATACATGTCTCGTTCTTCCATTTCACCTCTATATAGCTCCCTCTATATGTACTCCTCCCTCCCTCCCACTCTTTCCATATCATTCATGACCTCTAATATTCATCTCTATCTCTCTCTCTCTCTCTCCCTCTCTCTCTCTCTCTCTCTCTCTCTCTCTCTCTCTCTCTCTCCATGTCATTGATCTCGACCTATCACACTACTCTAACACACTCTCACATTACAATAGTACT
This sequence comes from Picea mariana, assembly GCA_032191745.1. Classification (NCBI taxonomy): domain Eukaryota; kingdom Viridiplantae; phylum Streptophyta; class Pinopsida; order Pinales; family Pinaceae; genus Picea; species Picea mariana. Next base: position 136,636 of record JASDQU010241382.1, read on the forward strand.
CTCACACTCTCATACTATCAAAGTATTCTTACACTATCAAAATACTCTAACACTCTCACACTAACACAGTACTCTCTAATCCACATGGATGTCGATGGCCTCCCACCTATTCCAACTGGCTCATTTTGGCATTTTTCCAGTTTGGCATTTTTTTTCTAGTTTTCGAGTCCCTGACTTCTGGGGTCATTTTGAGGCCCTAAATAACATTTTTAGGGATCGTCATAGTCATACTATAATTTGAGTTGGATTATGATGTAAACATGTGTATTCCTCAGATATATCTTTCCAACAAGCTATCATGAGCCTAAAACAGAGATCGTGTGAAAGTTACGACTACAGGAAGTTGATGTACTAAGTTACTCCAACGCGGCCCACATGACTTTTGGTGCTTCATCTCCTAGGGTTAGGTTTTTGGATGTCTAGGGTTTTGGAATTCTTGTTTATTCTAAAAAAGGCTTGGATAGCCTCATTGTATCCATCTTCTTTCAAATGAGTACAACCATCAAATCTCTTCTCAGAGATAAGTCACCACCATTCTAGCAAGTTTGTTTTCTGTTGCATTTTATAGTTTTAACACATTTTCTTAATGAATAGAAACCAATTTTACTATATCTTTGTTATTGTATATCTATTATCATTGTGTTTCTGTGTTGAGAATAATAATAATATGTATTTAATTCATTCTTCTCATAAACTATGATCACTCTCACACTCTCACACATTCTCTCACATAATATTGATTTTGAGTAATTTAACTTACTTCATTTTTATCTCTCTCTCTCTCTCTCAATCTCGACCTCTCTCTATTTCTCTCAACCTCTCTATATCCATCTCACACTCTCACACACTCTCTCTCTACCCCCCCTCTTTGTCTTCCTCTCTCTCTACCCCCATATCTCTATCTCTCTCTCCCTCTACCCCCCTCTCTATATTCATATCTCTTCATCTCACATCACACATTCTATCATATAATATCGATTGTGAGTAGGTTAAATTACTTCATTTGTATATATTACACTCTTGACCTATATTATTCTCTTTCTTTCCCTCTCCATATTACT